>WAAF01000925.1:0-34877 GCA_013400475.1 Tricholaema leucomelas
GCAGATATGGCCTTCCAGTGCGATCTGCTATGGGTGGGCCTGCTCTGTCAGCCGGGGGTTGGACTAGATGATCTTTTAAGGTCTCTTCCAGCCCCTAACATTCTGTGATTCTGTGAAATAGATTTACACAGTGTTTTTGTTTTACACAAATAAGCATAAGGCCACAGCTTTCAAGTGTCACCATTTCACTCATAACTAGTAGATGATATTTTGCTACAGATGTAAATTGCCCAAATGCAACACCTGCTTTTTATTTTCAAAACCTCAGCACATCTTAGAGTAATAGACACTGTATGATGAGTTTCAATTAAACAGCTGCCAACTGGAAGTTGAAAGAACATTGGCAATGAAGCTTCCATACTCAATGAAAGAAACTATTTCAGTTTTAGCCAGCTAATAATGAAACTACCAGCAACTGAGATGTGTTCAATTAAAGGAAAACAATAATAACAAAATGAAACAAATGTGCAAAACAAAAACTAGACTTATCTTTGCAGTAAAGGTCTGCATCAAAGAGTAAATTTCTGAGAGACTTGATGCCACATTGTTTGCTTTGCAGTTACTGACATGCAGTTGATTGCATGGCTGTGGATGGACAGCACATTTTATTACCATACCATGTTCTAAAGCATTTTTTCCAGAAAAACAGAATCCAGCAAGTTGTTTAGTAATCTGCCCTGAACAGGTAAATTCAGGCTTCCAGACAGAACTGAAATATTCAACATGAAGAACAAATACTATAAAACATAACATGGCAATGTTTGCTTGGTTTCTGGATTGAAATACATTCATCGTGGCTGATCATTTCTCCTGATACATAATTTGTAGTGTTTACAGAAAGTGCAGATAGTCAGGCCATGTAGAAATGGAAACTTACTTGCAAAGTATTTGATTTCTTATGCACTTTGCAGTGTAAAGATGAGACTCACCATTTTTGCACAGAACTCTGTCTGTAACTATCGTGCTAACTGTGGGGCTGAATTATTAACTTAATGTTAGGGATAGTTAGTGAGCAACAATGACCTTAAGAAGACATTTAAACTAATTTTGTGTGAGGCCTGTAGTATCTTCTTGATTTTCCAGAAAATCAATCTAAGAAAATAGAGAACTTACTCATCAGAATGATTAATTTTATATAACTTGAGCTGGTTCAACCTTCAAAGCAGTTCAGCGCAAGGGACCAAACTTTGTAACAGAGTTATTCTGAAATCAACAGGACCTGTTTGCACAAGCATCGATTTTAAGATTAAAAAGTAACTTTTATTAAACTGAATTCCTACACAAGATTGAAAGGCAATAGATTAAAAAAAGGCAGTTTCTAAACAGGTCACACAGTAAAAGCTTTTACTCATACCATTGAATTCTCAGCATAGTGCCTAAAGCAGCTTTGGCCTGTGTCAACCAGGACGGGCCTACAGAATGCCTGAACAACATTCATGGAACACTCTGGGCAAAGGACCCAAAAGGTTGGATGCATGAAGCCTCCCAGTGAAGGGAGAAAATTAAGCGCATTTCATCACCACAGATTGATTATTGGCCTGTTTTACTTGCTTACTAATACACCTGATGCTAGAAAATACTGTGCTGGGAAAATCGCTATCAGGAAACACTCCAAACAAGCCCTTCAAAACTTAAACATGCACAGGAAGACCATCACTTCTCCACAGAAATCGTTGGGTCAGACCTTCATTTAACACAAATTAGGAAAGTTCTAGTGATTTTTGAATGAAGTCAATAGGACTAACCTGCTTTCCATGTACTAGGGATTTGGTCCTGTGCTTCACAGTACAAAATTATCTTCATTTAAGCACTCAGTTTAAACAGTTCTAAGAAATTTCATTTCTCTGGAAAAATCTCTTCTGAACTGTGGTTGGTTTGCTGGTCTGTGTCCCTAGATGAAAAAGGATTAGAGCTTTAAAGGCAGAGAGAAGTGGAGCTAAGTTAACATTACAGAGTACTTCATCCATTTGTTCCTACAGAAGATCAGTAACTCAGAAGCTATTAAAATCTAGGGGGAATGAATTCAGAGAAGTATGATGCCTACTTCCACAGAGTAATATAAAAAGAAACAAAGGCAATGATGCAAGCCAGAGATTTGAATGAAGGAACATAATTTTAATTTGGTAAAAAAGGCAAAATATTTAGACCTAATGACTTTCCTCTGTATTTTTAGATATCTGTGATTTAAAATAGTTTTAACCTCTCTTCAGCAGTTAAAGACAGGAGTGAGATAAAATGAGAGAACTTTCACCGGGTTTCAGATCTAGTGCCTAGTCATTAGCTGCCTGAAAATACATCACATTGAAACTGCTTTATCACTTAGTATCTTAATACTTGCCGACACCATACCCACGTTAGAAAACTGGTGCATTTGAACCTTCTATGTATTGAATACTGTCCCTATTACATAGCTGATAGCTGTTCTATAATTTCATCTTTTTTTTTATGTTCTCTTATTTTCTCTTTTTTTCAAAGTAAGAATTGCCTCATTCATAAACTTTTAGTTGCTGTCTCTCTTTCCAAATCTACATTATTCCAAATGCAGATTATTGCCTCTGTGAAAGAAGACTTGGGAAGGGAAAGGCACTTCCAAAATTCACCTTCAGGAAAAGGCTAAGAAGCTGGGGTGTTTTCTCATGCACTGATAATACACATATTCCCCATGCATCTCAGTACACATAGGCTAGGAGAATGCATGAATGTTGAAAAGACCATGACTGATGCTTAGTAGCTTTGCACTAAAAAATATTTCAAGTGATAAATTCACCTGGGCTTCATGTGGGATATGATTAAGACAAGGTAAGACTGCAATAGCTGTGTTGTCATGACTTGACAAATTTCTGCTTGAGCATGATAACTTGAGTAATTCATGTGGCCAGGATGACTTTAGAGGTTTCGCATTACAGTGTTCAGGGAAAAGGAGGGTTCAAAATCCAGCTAATTGAATAGCTGGCTTTTTCATTTAACAATCACAGCAACTCCAGGTTGTCAGAGCATTCATGTTCAATTTCCTTACTTGAGTTAGAACTGAGAGACAGTCTTCCACATGCAAACAAATTACTTGACCATGAGTAGGTAACATGAGTAGAACAAGGAAAGAGAATGAAGTCCACAAATCTCTGGGATAAAAAAAAGCCTTACAAGTTGCTTCAAGATCAAAACTTTATTTATTGCTTTTCTAAAAACAAACAACCAAAAAACCTATACTTTGGGGTAGGAAAATTATTTCTTCCTCAGACCTGTTTGGGAGAAAGACTGTTGACATTTGCTGGTATTTCCTAAACACAGATAACAGAGCTGCATCTCCTAAGAATTGCTCCACTCTCAGTTGCATACTGATCAGTAGCAATATAATCAAAGTGAAGAATAAGATACAATTTTTGTTTCAGTTATTGCGCTTAGTTTGTCCCTCTAGATCCTGGAATATCTGGGAAGAAAACTTATTCCCAAATTATCATTTTACAAGGAACAAAACTGGCATTGAAAACAGCAGATGAATCTTCTGTCTGGATTATGCATCTTCAGAAGTAGTGAGGAAACCTTTGGTAGGCTGCAGATCATGCTGCATATTTCCTGTGAACTGCCCTGGAAGCGTAATTCTCAGTGAGGGTATGGAAACAGCTCATGAAAGCATTGACTACCTGTGAACTAATTGAGGCAGCCTAAACCCATTTAGGCTCTTCACTTATAAAGGATATTAAGCTTGCACAGAAGAGGCACAAATAGGATTTTTCTGGCCATAAAATAAGTCACAGAGCAAGAGCTCTGGGATAACACAGCAGCAATCTTGAATACCCTAGAATTTTTATTTTGAAGGAGGATTTCTGTTTGTCATGCTACATGGAAGAAATAGAGCTAGAGACATTTACATGTTTGGTGTCAAGCTGAGTAAGTCCAAAATCCTTGCAATAAATCCCTAACTGCAAAAATGAGTTCAAGTCTGAGCCTTAAGTGAATTTCATTGTTGTTTTGCTTCTGACTTGCTTGAAATGACAAAAAAAAAATAATAAAAAAATCACTGAAATCCAGACAAAGAGAAATAGGATAATAGCATAGAATGTTCTAGAAGCTTTTAAAAAAGGCTCTTACACAAGTATAGTGATATTTCACTATGCAGTGGTTGTTTTTTTTTTCTGACAATTTATTAATGCACATGCCAAGGGCCAAGTTCAAACCTACTGTGAACCTCATGTAATAGAGAGATTTTAGGTTGAATGACTTTCCAAATAGACTGTGGGATGACCATATGAGCCAGGAGGAAGCATGTAAGAGGATTAACATGAAGGCTAAATTTGGGTATGTATTGACTTTTTAGTACCTTATATATTTATGATGTCTTATTTAAATGAGTTGTTCTCCATACTGATTCACTGAAATTTCTCTCATTTTCTCTCTCCTAGCCTCCAGAAGAATGATGTCTACTCAGACTTGCGCACACTGCACTGAGGAAACAATCTTGTTTCTTGGCATGTGATGTAGCTGGTTCTTCCATCTGCTTTACTGCAGGACTGGAAGATGTCAATATGAAGAATAAAGATTTGGAACAGTTTCCCTCGCCTTCTGAATTGCTCAGGAAGCATTCTGAGCCAAAACTGCCTGATAGATAACTAGTTTTGCTCAGATCTAATATCAGTGATCAGTACGGTACAATATGTGTCTGCACAGACTATCGACCAGCTGATTTAAGATGGTCTTAAAGGTAGATCATCCCATATACACTTTCCTTGTCAACCAGAACCATGATTATAATTAACCATCAGGCTTTCAAGACCTATCTTATAAATGTAAAATGCAAGTTTATATTTACATCAAGCTATTTTATTAAATTACATTAAATATTTATGTGACTATTTAAATTTATAGAGAAGAGAAATAATCGTTGAAAGTTAACTGTACTTCTAGATGAAGATTTTATATTCACAGGAACATGAAAGAAATTCTCTAAGTAAAATGCTGCATTTCTTTTAGCAATTACTCTATACTAAGTCTCACAGGAAAATATCTAGTCAAAATATCTCACTCTAGAGCTGACTTGAAAACATGTACTCTGACTTATTCTTTCACAATTTCTTAATGTTGTTACAATTTCCAGAATTGATAAACTTTACTTTATGTTTACAGTAGTTTCCTAACTATGCTAATAAACTTATATTCTAACTAGTTTCTCAGCCAATGCTTTTTAATAAAGTGATGTTTCCCCTGTGACATTGAAAAAGTCCAATACAAGATGCTTTTATCTAGGCAGATACACATTTAGCTGTTTGCATAATCAAATAGCTTTTCTGCCAAATATTTTACTCACCAACTTTATTCTGTGGTCTCTGTGTTCCTAATCACTAGGAGTGTTAATGTTCTCAGTAATGGAATATTGCTGAATCTACATACCACCTCAGATCTGCTATTTTTTATTTATAAACTCACTTGCTTTATTTATAAAAGGGGTTATACAGAAAGATGGCTATACAGAGATATACTTGTACAGATACAAATATACAAGCAGACACTCTGGAAATGCATACTGTCTAGCAGAGAGAAAGTGATTCGGGAGTCAAATCTAACTTCTGACCCTGTATTACTGTCCTATTTTCAGAAGATCATGTCCCTTTGTTGCTTCATTCCTTGTATTTGCAAGACACAGATAACGAGCTGTACTGTTGAACAGACATATAATAAAGAGCAAAGTACTTTTTGCCCTGAGAAATTTTTACTATGAATGAGCTGGGACGAGTGATATGAGTCAAGAGAATATGAAGTTTAATTTATCTTGAAAACATCTGAGTTACTTTGTAAAACTATTCCTGGTTCAATAAAAATACTTATGTAAGTAAGCCTTGGCTCTACATTGTATTAGCCAGTAAAATCTCTGCATTGGTTGACATAGGCATCTCACAAGTTTCTTTTCAGCCCGTTGACCTCTGTGAAAAGTCATGCTTCTGAGTTGTATCAAACTTCTGCAAGTAAGCAGCTAAAAGATAAAAGTTCGTGCTGAGAACACTGTACCAACTATGTAACAAGTGTGAATGTTTCACTCTTGGGGTATGCATCTAAATAGATTCTTCTACGCCAGTGTCTCGGTTCTAATTTAAATTCCCAGAGACTCAAATACACTTGATAGAACCAGTAACAATTTATAGAGTGCCCTTCCCTCTTCCCTCTTCTTCCCCAAAAGAAAGGAATTAGATGTAGAGCCAGGAAAGGTAAGCACACCCAAATAAATAATCTCACTCCCATTTGGAAGTTAAAAGAAGAAAAGTTTAACAATAAATTAAAGGTATTTGAGGTAGGGAAGATACAAAGGTATAGGGAAGGGAAAACAAGGTACAAAATGTGTAAATACAATCAGATTTTGGTGGCAGTGGGTTTGTCCGCCTGGTGGGTGATGGCCACGTGGTAAAACAAAGAGAAACAGGAACAGGATGGTGATGCTGGTAAGCAGGGAGGCAGGGAGTGCAGGGAGAGAGAGAGAACAGGAAGTCCCCCCTGTTTTTTATAGATCTTTAGAGAGGAAGAGGGAGTGGGCTAACCATCACCTGTTAGTGTTCAGACCCACTCCTGGGGAGGGGTCAAGACCACCTAGGGTTATGTTCCAGGTCACTCCCCCTGGAGGGTTAACTCTGTACAGCCAGAGAAACTGCAAGGCCGTTCTTTCCCACATTTATGCCATTGGCAAGTCTCCCTTTCAATTCGAGAGGAATAAAACAAACTCTTGAAAAGATTCTTTTTTTTAATTATATATGCCAAAAGATGCTACCTTATAAGATCCAATTCTGACTTCACCCATCACACCAATTTGTATCAGAAAAAGGCTTTGGAGATAAGAATGGTCTTTTATACTTCATATGCAGGACAGAAAACTGGGGCAGCAATGACTGCACCACAGAGCTAAGGGAATAATTCAGAGTTAATAATTTATTTGCTGAATATGGCTTGCATTCTTCTTTTTTGAACAGTTGTGAAAAAGCATCTTCCTTTCAGCTGTGAGATGCAATGGTACATTGGGTCACTTAAGGTGACTAAGAAGCCATAATATACCTTGCACCTATGTAGCCTGCCTCCTTGCTGGAGTGCTTTGAGCACAAATCTTCCACAGGATGAGCCACCTTTTGGTGTACGGCCACTTGTATTTGCTGATTTGTGACCAAACCAGGCTGACACATGGGCTATAGAGCACCTGAGGAACTATGGTTCTCTGCCACATACACCTGAGATCCACCGATGTTGCAGAGGGAAAATTAATTAATGCAAGGTGGTATTTTTCCAAAACTAATACTGTTTATTAATTTTGCTATTCAGAACTCTTGCCACCCCTGACCACTAAAATTTTAATAATATTTCAATTCTTACAAGGTTGTGGAAACATTCTATTGATAATATCTAGATCCAGAAATAACCACCAAAATATATAAACATTAATTGAACTGGAAGAGAAGATTCCCGTGGTCAAATGCCGCTTGTGGTCAATATGCCGCTTGCCCAGTTGATGGGCTCAAGGAGCTCTTTCTGCTTATGGCAGAAGGCAATGAAGAATTACAAAGAGGCATTTATGCATTTACTCACAAATTGTTATTACCCACTTGTGGGGGATAGTCACAGTCCAGACAGTGCCCAAATGCTTTCAAGGGCCTCTGTCTTGTCGGACGTTGAGACGTGAGTCTTCCTGGTTTCCAGGGAAAGAGGCAATCTCTGACCTTGTTCTCCTGACTTCTTCTGGATGATCTGTATATATGTCCAGGAAATCTAAGCAAGACTTTCAGGTGCAGAGGCAGGATGTCGTGCAGTCTCAGCACAATGTCACGCTGACCACACAGGCCGATCGCGTGCAGACATGCAGACATCCTGGTAACTCATGGCAGTGGAGTTTACCCTGTGGAGAGGGACCTGGAAGTCCTGATGGATAACAAGTTATCCATGGGACTGCAATGTGCCCTTGTGGCCAAGAAGGCCAATGGGATCCTGGGGTGTATTAGGAAGAGTGTGTCCAGCAGATCAAGGGAGGTTCTCCTCCCCCTCTGCCCTGCTGAGACCTCATCTTGAATACTGTGTTCAGTTTTGGGCTGCCCAGTTTAACAGGGACAGGGATCTGCTGCAGAGGGTCCAGCAGATGGCTACGAGGATGACTGGGGGACTGGAGGGCATGGCTTATGAGGAAAGGCTGAGGGACCTGAGGCTTTTTAGTCTGGAGAACAGAAGACTTAGAAGGGATTTGATAATGTTTATAAGTATCAGAAGGCTGGCCAGGAGGAGGGGGAAAGGCTCTTCTCACTTGCTCCCTGTGATAGGACAGTGAAGGCAAATCTGATTTGGATGTTTTATTATTTATCTGTAGTAACAAACAGGAGTATGTCTTTTGTTCATTGCATGTTATTGTCTGTGCAGTAACAAGTCTTGCTGCAAAGTTCTGTCTTCATAAATCTCCCATTCTACAAATACCTCTCATGTTTGGTCATATTACAAGACCATTTTGACTATGTGTTAAAATTACAAATACAAAAAATATTTGTGGGAACAGTCTGTGCATTTGAGGATGATGATACGTGACTAAAAGTAGAAAAGAAAGGCAGGAGATTACAGGCAAAGTATTGGAGCTAGCACAGAAGCAGGAGTCACATTTCCTTTTTTGCTCTCTGCAAGCAGAGCTCAGGATTAATAGCTTATTGTTCATTTTCAATAATTGCATATTAGAACTCCAAGTATGACTTTCTTTGGTATCAACTCCCATTCAGTAACATTACATATTTTAAGAGGCCTCTTAGTAAATTAATTTCCTAGAATATTCTTGCAAAGTGAGCACAAAATGAGTTAGAATATTACCATGGAAAATTAAATGTTTCATTTAAATAAATATTTGCAGATTTCACCCCTCATTATCTGCATAGCAATAGTCATCTACAGAAACAATGCTTATAAGTATTATTTTTTTGCACATCAAACCCTCAAAATTTAGTTTAGGTTTTCTTAAGGCCTGAAAGGTCTTCCTGGAAAAGGCAGGGGAAGAAGACAAACATAAAAATCCAACCATCTGGAAACTCTTCCATGTATACAAATGTGAATGCATATTTAAATCTTATATATTTAAATCTATTTAAATCTTATATATACATACATAAATCATATATATATATATATACACACACATATATATGTACATGTAGGACACTGTGTAAATAAATATGTACACTGGTATATCTATTTAGGTACACCATCTGAAGCAATAATAGTGTTTCCTTTAAACACCTGCACTAACTCTCCCATTCTAAACAGTAACTTGGGAATTTTTTTTGAGAGACATAGTTTATGGAATGGTTGCAGTGAAGACAAAGCTATTGTTCAAATCTTTAAATATAAAGACATAATAAGGTCACAGCTAACTCTATACCAGAACATTACAAAACCAAGATGATGTCAAATCTTTATGATGATAATAATATGCATAGTTGTTTGGCAATGAAGCTCAGTAAAGCAACACCGAAAGGTTCAAATGGGAGTTTCATGTTTCATTTCATCACAGAGGTTATTTGTTTCATCCTCAGACTACATCTGCATACTGATTTGCATGACAAGTCAGAAGCCCGAATAGAATGAACAATGTCTATGATTGCCATTTCATCCTTAGGGCAGTAATGTGAACATCACTAGATGACAATTATTATTAAATGGATTCTTGTTAGATATTCCATTCTGATAAAATGAAATTTGCATACCCAATTAGATAAAGTAGGTGAGAATTTTTATTTCATGAAAGTAGTCCTTTTTCAGTGACTTCACTTGGATTGTTAGAAGATATGCACCTTTCACATAATGTTACATAGCAGTTTTTCCACAAAATGAGTGCATGCTTTTTCCTGATACATAAATAAAAGAAAATGAGAACACAACTGTATTTAATCAAGGCCTGCAGAAACTATGAGGAGAAGAGGGGATACATTTGCCCATGAATTACATAGCCATAAATGCAAAACCAGAGTGGCATGTTTTTAATCCAAGTGAGGCAGACTTGGTTTAGTTGAAGCTATGAAATACATTTTACACCATCAAAGCAAGGAGAAGAATAGGCTTTACAAATTCTGTGACAATAACAAAAGTATTGTGCACAGTTACACAATTACTTTATTTTTCTATAAGAAGGTCAATATACAATTAAATAAAAGAGGTTCTAAGTGATATTAAGCCAAACCTATGAATAATCTACTTTGTATTCATAGCTAGGCATTTATCTCCCCCACCAAGGAACCTTTTAAATCTCTCACTCTCTATTCTCCTCTATGACCTTTTTGATCTCTCACTCTCTATTCTCCTCTATAAGTCTATTTAAGTCTGCTCTCCTCTATATAAGTCTGTAAGATTTGAAGTCCATTTTGTTTTTCTCTTCCTGCTCAGGACTCCCTCTATTTTCACTCTCAACTATCCATGAAAATAGTGATCTGGTCGAAAACCTAACTGACAAGCTTCCTGGCATCTTTATGCCAAGTAATTGGTACAAAGCAAAGAGATAAAAATTACTCTTGCAAACTGAAATGCCTTTTGCCCTTTTTTCTTTTTCAGATCCTTTATCTGTTGAAGGACTCTTCAGATTATCACCAGCAGGCTTCAACAGAAAAATGAACTACTCATCTGTGGATCGCCTTCCTGAAAACAAGGAAAAGTGATCCCAATAGGACAGAAGACTACCAGGCTCTACTGCAAGTATCTGCCAGGCGTATGCATCAGGGCCCCATGGAAAGTTCCTTAGCTGCTTTATAGTTGCAACTGTATTATGAATGCGGCAAGTCGCTGGATGGCCACAGCATCTGAAATGTGGGCACAAAATAAATCACAGCCGCTCTGCAGCAATTTTGGCCAAAAGACTGGGAGGACATGTACTATGTCACATTTGGATTTTATTTTTTTTTTTTAATATCTCAATGTAATAAATGAGAGCATTTGGTTTTAAAAACCTCTTCTTGCAATAAATCCAGCCTACCCGTGATTTACTAAAAAATGAAGTATGATAATTTTAAATTTTGATGACGTTTTAGATTCTACTAATCACAGATTATTCCTATTTGATAAATGTTCTGTCTTTTCTTTTCAATGAGGCTTAAACAGTTTTTTTCTTCCTGTCATTGTTTTCACACCAGCATCATTGTTGGTTTCATTAACGTCAGCACAACTCAGAAATGAGTTTTAGATGAGTTGAGATGCTTTTGCTGACTAAATTTGCAGAAGCAATGCATAAAGCATTTCAGGCTTTTGAAAACATAGTCGTTTTGGTTTGTTTTTTTTTTTTTTTTAGTTAGAGAGAAATGTTTTAAAAAGAAAATACATAAATTTCAGCACTATCTCTTTTATAAAATCTCCATGCAACAAGGGACTGCTGTGCACTAGATTAGCAGACTACACAGACTCTTGTCATTTGGTATCTCCAAAACATTGACAGTATCTTATACCTAAATTGTACAGCTGTTATAGTCACACAAAATTATCTTGATAATGAAGAAATCAAATATATACAAACAAGCAATATATAGATGTATATGTGTGTATATATGTATCACATATATATGTGTGTGTGCTTGTGTATTTACATACCTATATACAGACACAGTTACATAAAATAGTTATTTTTCAGTAGGAGCTGATGTGCTTTGTGGCACATGACAATCTTCTTTGTGAAATTAAATGCACACCAGTTTGCCTTCTCATCTGTTGCAGGCTGCTTAGTGTTCAGTTTGGCACTGTCTAGGCATGCAGCCACAGATACAAAGTCAGTATGTGTGACATACTTTTCACCTGCCATGAAATGCTGAACTCCCTCCGTCATTTTGTACAAACAATTTGTAATTAATTTAGTTCTCACACAGGGTACTCCAGAATAACTCAGTACAATGTTTACTAGTAACAGTACTGGATTTAAAAGTAATAAAAATGAGTCCCCTTCCAGAAGCTTTTTTACATGCTATAAGTTCTAGATTTGTAATCTATAGCATAGGATGAGGGACCAAAATTATCTATGAGGTTCTTCATTTCAGCCTCTGATTTGACTTTTCTGTATTGACATCTGAAACAAAACCAATCAGATATATAATTTAATCCTATCAAAGATTATTGTAGTTTCACTTTTTTCTACTGTGTTAAATGCATGGAATCTTCATGCAATAGCATATGGCTAACAGTGATTATGGCACAGAAGGGATGCCGATGTAAGGTATATGAGATAAACATCTTTGCAGCACATGAGTAGATTATTTTACTTGTGAGACTGTATTTCACTTTTCAGTCCATGACCTTATGTATATCCTACAGAGTAAGAAGTATTTTAAGGATGTCTTCTCTTTCTCATAGAACAACCTTTGATGGCAAAGAACTTTACAGGTATCTCACAAAAATCTCCTGGCATGTGTTTCCCCATTATTCTTTTATGCAAAAGTCTGAACATTAAAAGTAAAGAAGAATATACTGGAAGGTAAGATGCAGTTGCTTGCCTTTCTCTATCAACAATAAAAGGAGCTTAGGACACTAAGAGTGATATTCTTAAATATAGGTGAGATACATCTGACCTTGCAATGTGCCTCTGTGGGGCTGATTCTTTCCAAACACTGAATTGAAGCCGCTTGACGCGGCTACTGGTCTTCATTTTAACCTTGCACATGAAATGCACACATCACCCCATGAATTATCTTTTGCTTATTTACATCATAGAATTGCAAATACTTGTATACATCAAATACCTAAAGGCTCAATAGAAAATAATTCAGCAGTTCACACACAATACACAGTGCTAAATATTAGTAGGATTTCCTATTGCCACTAGTAATAAGAGCTGTTCTTTACAGTTATTAGTAAACCTGGTGGGTTTTTTGGTCATAAGTGTTTTCCTGAACAATAAAGTAAGGCAATCCTTTTCTCTTAGATACAAGTGTACCATTAATGGTGGGCAACAGCACATGGACAAGAGTGCATAATTTTTACTATGCTCAGATGATATCCTAGACTCTACATATTTAGCCTACTTTAATCACTGTGGGAGATGTAAGTAAGCATATAAGATTACAAATTAATCTTACTTACACAGTAGGAGAAAGATTTTATGTCAAGGAGTAAGAGTTACAGAATTACAATCAGAATCCTTATTAGCTTATTACACGTATTAGTCATACTGTAAAACATTAAATACTCAGTCAGTACAAAAATAGAGCTAAACAGTGTCCAAGACACAAGTAGGTTTACATATAACAATTTAGAACCTAATGCAGATGTACTGGATGGCTTTTTAGGGTCAGAATACTTGTTGAAGGATGTAACATTAATTGTATATGCAATTACTGGGAGGATCAAAGCCTAAAAATATATTAGCTTTCCCAATTACAGACTTAACTGTTCAGTGTAGCAGAGAGCTGCAAAATAAGCATGTACATTTTGTTTCAAATGTTCCAGTATGGATTTTCCAATTGGCTACTATACCCTGCAGGTTTCTTTCTGAAGGCAACACTCCCTGTAAACATGTTCATGCTTATGCATGGATCCTTACACAAGAAACCACAAAGTTTAAAATCAGGCCTTGTACCTTCAGCAAGGCTTCTGTACTGGACATCCCTGTGCCCATATAAAAGCCTCCTGAAGCTTGGAGCACTTACAGGGATGACAAAGTTTGCATTAACTATCACTACAAACTCAAACCCAGAGGATATAAATTTAAGTTTTCACTTTATTGGAGAAAACCATAGCACAGCCTAAATTAATCAGTGAGTTTTGAAAAGTTTACAGAAAACACTAAATCTGTGGTTTATAACATTTTTCAACAACAGGGTTAAAATAACTTCTAATAGTGTTGGCCAAAAGGGGAAATCTGAAAGTCTGTTTGCTGACATTTTCTAAGACATCTTTATTGTTTTGATTTTTTGCTTTGCTAAATGCCAAAATTAGGGAAAACTAGTAAAGCAATGTAAACACTCCAAATGAAATGTGAATTGAGGAAAAACAAAGAAAATAATTAACAAAAAACCCCACAACATTTATTTGCAGTACTACAAATCATAAATCCTTCTAACTGAAAAGCTATCAGTTTGTCAACCACACATCCAACACAAAACAAACAAAAAACCCAAAACAAAACTCAGAATAAAATAGCAGTAAACTATCTTTATACAGTTTTACAGTGAAAAACGTAAAAACAAACCTTTTTCAGATCAAGTTTAAGATGACATGAACGTGGAAATTTTTTACATTTCTAAAAGAGTGTATGCATGTACAGCTTTCTCTTGTGGTTATTTCTATTTTGCTTAGATTTAAGATATTTACATTCCACCAAATCAAATAGTGAAATGTCTGTTTTTTACAATATGATTGGATTTTGAAATGTCTTGAAAGGTTGGGTGCATTTAACTGTGTTTTAGCTTTCAGCATGTAATGAAACATAGTAGGAGATTATGAATTCAGGAGAAGGGCAAGGACACCTACAATTGTGCACTTATCTTTTAAAAAAAACTTTATTTCCATTAGTCAAAATAAAAAGGAGAGAAGATAAAGTGCTTCTTTAATAATGGAAAGAGTTCTTCAGTGATACAAATAATATTAACCATTAGTTAGACCTTAGAAATAATTATTTTTGTAATACATCAGCAAAAGCAAAGGTATTAAAATTCTTCTGTCAGTTACACGAATTTAAATCCTACTAAATCAGCTTCTATGACTTCAATCAGAAGTGCAACAGTGTAAACGGGAGTGAATGTGGCTTGCAATAGTAAAATGGTTCCTTGATGAATATTTCTACTTCATAATGCATGCAGAATATGGAGTCTAGTCATTGTGAAGTGTTTAATATATGGCAAATTAATTCTGGGAAATTTGCTATAATTAAGTTATACAATCATTTTTACAGGGCTTTTTTACTGTAAGTATGATTTTGGGTTAGTTTTATTGTATTTTAAATGTTAAAATACCAGGTACTTTCACCTTGTTTAGCTTTTCCTGAATACCATACAAATATATAAAAGATAATTATCTTGTGAGGTATGACACCAATTTAATGACTGAAACATTAACATGTATAATTTAAACAGTGGATCATTGGTCAAAAAATCAAACAATTTGATGCTGATTATAAAGAGCCATTTACACATAGGCAGTTGCATTCTGAGCTGTAATATTACCCATGTGGCAGCATAATGAAAAATAGATGCAAAACTCACATAGAAGTTCTTCCTGGTGCTGCTAAAGTTTATAGAAATTATAAACAAGGGCTTAAATTTAACAAAGATGACCCATTATGGTGCTTTTTGGGTGGTAAAATAAGACCTTAAGAGGTACTAAAGATTTTTAGGTGTCATCCTTTTCATAGAAGCAAGAGGTGCCTGGCATCTCACAGGAGATGGTCACTCACCACTAGCTCAAACAGCCAAGTAATGAGAGTTCAGATGGTTGCCGTGTTTAAAACCGGCTCGTTCACTCTCTGGTCCTCAAGATCTGAACACATGCATACATTTATGAAATGTCTTTGAAAATATCACACTTTAAAAAAATATATAAAGTTTCCAATAACAAAATGGCACAAAGCACAAAATGATATGGCAGGAAGAAACAGGAAGAAAATAACTGAAATGTTCCTTTAATAGCTTCATGGAAGAGAAGTGGCTTAGTGAGATGTGTTTTGGTGTGTTTTCTTTTGTTTTTTAAACTGCTGTTCTTCCAGTTCTGTAAGTCATAGATACTGAGAACAGTTTTTATCTTGGACATGCTGAGCTTTGTCCCCATTCAAACTCTCTGAAGCCCACTGAAATCTTTCTGTGTTATTCTGTCTTAATCCACAGGTAAGGATAACAGAATGCCACAAGAATGTACAAAAGAAAAACTGTACGCATCATTTTTTATCAAGGTAGTACTAACAAGGTAAGGCTGTTTCCTTGTTACATACTGGAAAACGTTGAGGAAAAAATTGTGATTACCTTGTTTGTAATTTCCTTCTCTGTGATCTTCGCACTCATCTGAAGCTGCTCTATGCAGTTCTCTACCAGACTGAGGATAACCAAACAATATGCACAATTTATCAAGTAACAGGTTCTCATAGGTACGTTTTTTTTCACTGATGTTTAAGCATGTTACAGAGTTGTTGAGCAACAACTTGCTTCCACACCAGCTCTTAATGGGTGCTTTACAGGTTGTTCCCAAGCTCAAAAGGATGGCCTGCGGCAATGCCACGAAAATTTCCAGGACCCCTACAAAGCTAAAGGTTTTTGTTTCCTCCCAGTAACAACTTCCATCTTGTTACTATCATTGCGATAATGAATAACCTATACTGTGCTTGGGTTCTATGATAACATTCCTACTTACACTTTCACTGCATTAGACCTGCACATACACACACAAAGAGTCTACTACAGATTTTTTTCCTGACATACTCACAGGCTACAAAGTGTTTGAGCTTGCATGGGCTAGGGTCTAGGGAGGGGATATGTCACTAAACAGCTGTTGTTCAAAAGCAGCTGCTGATCTACACATATCTCTGGATAGCATCTGCAACTTCTTATGTTAGTAGATTTGCAAAAGCTACAGGATTCTGAGGTGTAATTGTTTGTTGTATTTCAGGGGCATGGTGACCAGATAAGGGCAAACTTTATGCTATTCCTTGTGACTGCCAGGTGTAAACAGAGTTTCACCTATAGGGATGAAATGTGGAAGTCTACAATAAAGAGAACGGAAAAGAATGCATCCAGGTCTCTCTTTTCTATAGTTAGATGGCTAGATATTATCAGAATTAGCATATCAAAATGAAAAGCATAATTTTCTAGGTAATTGAGTAAATTCCCAAAATTGAGTGAATGCAATCACTTTGTGTGTCAGTCTGCCTGTCAAACTCACAGTAATTCTTGAACGTCGTTTTAGAGGTGTAAAGATCCTAAAGATGAGCATCTTTTACAATTTTATGAGAACTGGGAAGTGGATGGAGAAAAGACACCCTATTATTATTCGTTGAGAAAGAGGCTAATGAGATCACCCTTTCTTAGTCAGGAGGGAAACCAGACATCATTAGTTATGGTGCACACAGTACTATTCATTTTTTAAAAAGCTTTCCATGCTGTGTTATCTTCTGTCCTAATTGCTATAACTAGGGGATGAATTAGAAGAGTATGATATGGGGTTTGGAAAGATTGGTGCCCCATCTAGACAACACTTCCATTCAGTATAACAGATAAAATCAGATGACCAAACTAACTGTGAATTATATGATTGTTTTACAGAGGCTGATGAGAGCAGAGTAGAAGCAGCAAATGGATTTTGACCCATGACACAACTCTCATCGATTCTGGAATCCTGAGCTATACAAGTCTTTTCAAGCTCTTTCTTCTAACAGAGCTGTAATTACAGAAACTTCCCTACTGCTGGTGTTTCTGCCTTCTGCCTTCTATTGCTTTAACATGAGTTAGATTGAACCAATTTTTAATTATTTTTTTAATTAACATGATGTATGTCAAATAACTGGACTGTAATTGTTGTAGTCTTGAGGCTTTTTAACATTATATAGCAGTTATTTCAAGTAACTAAGCAATGCTACATACTCAATCAGAAGGCAACAAAAGATCTGGCACCGTGGTTAATTTTGTTCCTTACTACCTTGCTTTCAACAGATTGAGATTTAAATTACACATTTTCTTGATATTTGATTTAAGAACAACGACATTACAGCAAAATAATGTTTTTAATTGGTAAACAAAGACATCACCTCCTTATGAGGGAAGTGTGACTTAACTGAAACATATTTCTTTTAACCTGAACAACAATAATTCTGTGCAAGTTGTCAGATTGTCTTAGCAGTGTTGCTTACAACTGAATAACTTGTGCTAAAAACTGCCCTCTGGGTGAAGAAGTATTGTTTCTCAAGCATTAAAATATCTATTTAACTTTGTGATGAAGCTAAATAACTTATCTTTGTGACATATTTCTTTTGAAATCATGTAGAGTACCATGACCAGTAAACTTCAGACAGCTTTCACTTGTAACTCTTCTAGTCTCTTACGTTCCAGGTTTAGATGTTAGGAAAAGAACTGTAGCTTTTCTGATTTTTTTTTCCAGCTTGACATTTTAAATTAATATTAAGATACACAGGTAATGTTTCACTTTCATCAGCAGACTCCAAGGCATTTTATTTCATCTTTTCTTCCTATTGGACATTTGGACTCACCACAACAATGCCACCAGGAGCACCAAACCCAAATTTTATTTGCTCCCTAAACTGGAGAAGTGGCTTGCTATAAAGAACTGCTTTCTCATTGCAGTTTATGCAATTAGAAAGCAATAAATAACATGAAAGAATGTTTCTATTTCCTGTTCTGAACAGTGATACAGGGATTATTAGCAATTACAATCATAGCAAATGCCCCTACAGGCAGTTTTCCAGATATTTTCAGGTTTGAGGTCACCAGCTTCATGCCGGCCTGCCTGACCTCAGGCTTCTTCCTTTGCTGAGAGCTGGCTGGACTGAGAAAGTAATTTGTAATGCTAGATAATAACTTGATTCAATCTACTGTTCATTTCTGAAAAAAAATATTTGTTTGTGCCGGTGAATGACACATTGGTTCTATTAACTACATTTTTGCATATATTAATCCCTTTCATATAGGATTCCTATAAAGCTGCTGAGACGCAAAATGGTGGAAGCCTTGCTAGAACTGAAATAAGTCATTAAAAATGGGTAGGACACATTTGCACTGAGTCTCAGTCAAAACTGTACTACCTCTCTTTGGGTACCCTCCATGTAAGATACTGAATAACAGAGCCAATCTAGTAACACAGCAGTTTTAGAAAGGATTCACAGTATAAAAGAGATGGGAGTAATTAGGCAAGGAGCCATTGATCCTTGTGAGGCTTTTGCAGGAAAAGATTAGTGTGGCTGACATCCAAACCACACATTTCCTGGAATAGAAAGAAAAAGGGAGTATATATAAAATGTTAAAGTTTGGACACAGATTGAAAGATTGCAGTGCTTTGAGTATGTATGTTGTAGTTAAAAAGTTAAAAGGCAGTCACATCAAACACTGTAAAGGAAAAAAAAATAATATTTTGCTGCTAAATAATTTTACCATGCAACGTGTTGCCTATGAGGCAAACAGCTTCTCAAGTGCAGCAAGCAGAGAAAGGTCTGATAGCAAAAGATATACAAGAAGCTTTAAAAAAATATAAAGGGCATCACATTTTATTGACAAAATCCATTACCAAGACAGAGGTAAGAAAAATCAGAATGGGTACTCCTGAAAAAAAATTAGTTTTACCAATTTGCTTTATTTATCTGCATTTTTCATTAATTTACCACAATTTCAAAATTCTTAATCTTAGAATCTTGTTTAATCTTAATTAATCTTGTTAATCTTGTTTAATCTTAATCTTAATTAATCTTATTAATCTAAATCAAAGATGAAGCAAATATAAACTTTTCCATATTTTACTGACCCAACATTAGGCATCTATTCTACCAGGTAACATCCCAACAGAACAAAGATTTCATAATTCCACTGAGCAAAAAAATGATAATTTCACTGTCTAGATAACTTTTGCCAAGTGTAAGTAAATACATAAGTCTTGTAGGGTTATGGATGCCTTGAAGGAGCTTAAAACCTTAAGAGAAGAAGAATACTTCTTCTGCAGTGTTCTTTGTATTCTTTGAATCTGGAAGCTACTGAAATGTAAACTAAGTTAATTTTTATCTTGACCCTTTTTTTTTGTGGACACTTTTGAGAAGAAAACTAACTTGAAAATTGAAAGGTGCAGGCTTTCCAAGATTGTGCAAATGTGTCCTCCAAGACTTTGTTACCACTTTGGTGGAGTCTTTCTCATCTGTGGTTACGCCAGGCCACAGATGTTCCACTCAGTTATACTTTCTGTGAATCAATCAGTTCTTGTTTAGCTGATCTTGCAGCTCTCTTTGATAAATCATTTCCAGGCAAGTTCTTTTCCTGTTGAAATTCCCATCTAATTTACCCTTTCCACTACTGTAAGACTGGAAAACTTACTGAATAATTTTTGTTTAATAGACAAAGTAGGATTCAGTACACTAACTAAAATGACCCAGACATGTGAATTTTATTTATGTTTTGACACATTTCAATCCAAGTTTTCGCCTGAACCAAGAAGGAATAGATGAAGGAATGGTAGTGACATAACCATGGACTGATAATTCTGTAGGTACTGTCTGCGTGCTTCAATATAGTCTTTATGTGTGTTGCTTGTCAAGAACCAGTTTAAGTAAGTATTTTAAATTGTGCCCAATACATATTTTACCCAATGGCTCAAGCAAACAATGAGAGTCATGACAGACAATCAATGCACATAAACAGGGCAAAGAGAAGTACCAAACTCTACCTACCTGAAAGAACCCACTATTGGAAGTGGCATGTTGTCATGCATGATGCAGATTTGTCATAACTAAATGCTTCAATAGCACCTCACACTTCAGTATGAGGAGACAGTGTTTCTAACCCATGCTACACATCCTGAGATGTTTTCTTTTTGGGTTTTTTGAGTTTGTTTTGTTTTAAGTCCTTGTGGAGTTAAAGGTATCTGATAATACTGGAGATTCTACTTGTGACTAGACATGGGGCTACCATGACACACAGTAAGTTTGACAAGGGGCATCCTTGTCGAAGAAGACTTCCCAAAGTGCTTCAGTGCAACCAGGATTATAAACTCTATAGTTTTGTACATTAATTCACTCTTCATTTCTCTTTAAAAGGATGTGAACTTAAAGACACTCGAAGTCTAGAGTAATTTTTCTATTGACTCAGCAGACTGGCTCAGGCTCTCAGTCTCAGGATCATTCTGCCTAATTTTAAGTATCTAAGACTCCTAATTTAGAGACCACAATCATTCCAGCCTGACTTTTACAGTTAACAGATATCTGCATACACACACTGCAGTTGTAGGTAGGATGGTCTGGTCTCTGGAGCCATTTCCTTCAGTTGACTCTAGGAAGTCAGGGTGAGTAGCACAGATGTCTAAAGCTAAGTTGGTTGAAAATTTCGCTCATTGTCTTGATGAAACAATTATTCCTTTAAAGATACTGTATGAGTCAAAAAAACTAATTTAAAATGAGAAATACATATTTATCTGAAGTAAAGTTTGTAAGTTTCTCGTTACCGTTTCACTGATGAGTAAAATATCACTAATGTGAATAGGAATTCCCAGAGCTTAACATGACTAATACATAGCTTAATAGAATTAATCTTTTATATACTATTTTGTACATCAAGAAAAACATATATCATTACTAAAACAGTATTTGTTGGTTTAGAGCTGATAAAGTGCAAATATTTGAGATCAAATAAGCCTGTTATTTGGAAGCGTGTGAAGATTTCTTGAGATGATTCCAAGTACTGATTAAACCTCACTTCAGAAAAAAACCAACCGCAGTGCTGATAGCTCTGCCTTCCTATTCCATCCACTAAGTCTCTAATAAATGTATTAAAAAAAAAATCTTTTCCACAGAAATAATTGTGGTTTTGTAGGTTAATGATGGGTATACTATCTCTCAGGTTGCCTTCAACATTTAAAAGAAATGGTGTGCATTGTGCAGTTCTCCACAGTATGTCTTAAACCTCGACCGGTGAGAGGTCATTTTTTTCAAAGTCAACAGCAATCCATTTTTCCATATAGAAAGAAAGATGACAAGCACTTGCACTGCACAGTGACCTGAGCCTATTTTAGCAAACTCCCACAAAGATGACTTTTTTGTCTTTGGAAAATGATGCCCCTATCAAAAGCCTCCCACTTACCCTGTGTGGTCTATAGTACAAAACCCACTTAGATTTAGACAAGAGGAATCCATGACAGCAAGGAAAGCGTAGGCTATGAAGATATATATTTGTGTTGACTGCATGTTTGACCAAAATATTATTCTTCTCAGTTGTATTACAGAATCAAACATTTTCCTCTGCAAAACACATTCTTAATCTTGTGACCTGTTTTTTCAGTGGGGCCATGATCAGCCCACTAGAAATCCTTATATTAGACATTTTCTGCTTAGGTCTCAGGAATATTCTCTCTATTGAAATAAAAAAGCCTCAAAACAAAATACCAAAACTCCAAACTCTTTTGCTTAGACTGAGAAGCACTCAGACCTTCATACAAGCAATACGTAAGATATTGCTTGGTAGAAGAGGTGGATCAGTAAAATATTTTGCTAGTAATAACCAGAGTCGACATTGGAAGAATTTTTTTGTATTTTTAAGAAATACAAGAAATCGAAAAGGCCTTTGCATTGACTAGAAAGAAAGGAAAGAAAAATGTCAGAGTGTAGCTGAATCTTGAGGTTAAAGCTTACAGGGTGGCTTGAAGTATTTGTAGTATTTGTT
Organism: Tricholaema leucomelas; assembly: GCA_013400475.1. Lineage (NCBI taxonomy): Eukaryota > Metazoa > Chordata > Aves > Piciformes > Lybiidae > Tricholaema lacrymosa > Tricholaema leucomelas. Next base: position 22,317 of record WAAF01000925.1, read on the forward strand.
TCTCAAAAGGATACTGGCTTAATACTAGAGAGGATGCAATCAGCCTGTAAAGAAAATTATTTGGTTTAAATATTTTAAAAATAATAAACATTTTAAATGCATTCATATAAACTTATACATCATAGTTGTTACCTTCTTTAATCCTTAGAGAGTTCTTTGTGCCTCATGACTTTGGAAAGAATTAAGAAATAGCTCATATTAGAGTCCACTGTGCATTCCCCTTAGTACCATGTTCTTCTTTTTCTACAATTACTAGGATTTATTTTCTTTGCTTGAAAATAGGATTTTTCTCTCATTTGAGTCTCTGCTACTTAATTCCTACTTGAAGTCATAATCCTCTCTGTCACATCACACCAATCTCTTGGTAGCTAATTCTGATGTCACAGGCAGGATTTTGACTTCAGGAGAAGTGATTATTTAGGTACACTTTATATACAAGAATTCAGCCTTTCTGAAAGCTACAAAGTAAGGAATAGTTCAGCCAGACAGTTTCAGGGCACTAAACTCAAGGCACAAGCTATTTGAGCTCCTCATTATCAATTCTCAGTAGTGTATTCATGGACTTTCTGTTAGAAAAAGGTAACGTAGTATATTGCCCTTTCCTTCCAAGGTAGTCACTGAAATGCCTCTCTCATACTACGTCTGTCCACAGAAATTTAAGGTGAGGTGACCATTTATTCCAAATAGTCAATGGCATCAGAAAAGACGTTGAATGTGGACTCCTTTCAAACCTGAGATTTAACAGGCACAATTTTTGAACACTACCTGATACCCACTTGTCCGAATGTACAGGGTTTATTTGGTTTCTTTTCCATTTCCTGATGAAATCTGTAAGTCTCTGAAAGAACTCTGATATTCTGAGAATCCAAGTGATTCTTAAATGGAACCCATTCTCATTTCTCCAGAGAGGAAAAGGCCTTTGTTGCAAGTGAAGAGTTCTATTCTAGAAAAACTGCAAAGGAAAAAGCAGCTGTAAGCAGTTAACTGCTTTCTGTAAAAGTAGGCATGTTAAGAAATGAAAGCAGTTACTGATTAAAAAAAATAAATCTATAGCTGAAAATGAAACCCCTTTTGATTATTTGTCAGCAAAGGAAGTTTTGTATTATTGTCTCAGTGCTAAAATGACAGGATCATAAATTTGGCTTTATTAATTGCTACAGGACTGTTTTTTGTAACACCAAATAGAAACTCCTAATTTTTTATATGGAAGAAGAATCTCTGCATGATAGAGTCCTGATTTTATAGGGCTCAATGATCTTAAAGGTATTTTCCAATCTAAATGATTCCATGGGTCTATAGTGTACTCAACATTTGAGCTGGGGGTGGGGGGGAACCAACAAAACAACAAAAACGACAACCCATACACAACAAAACAACAAACGACTTCAGTAAAAACACTGAGAGCATGTATTTTATGAAGAACTTTATTTCACACGACGTGATTGTTCCTCATCACAAGCTATCCTATGTTTGGGATGTTTAAACAATTAAGCATTTTGAAACTTCTTCAGTCCAACCTTTCAGGTATCTCTTGTAGGAACAGCCTGGAAACTACAGTACCAAGAGTGTTCATATTTCTCATGGGAACTTAAAGGGAATATATATAATTAAGCTGAGCATAATAAATACAGAAAAGAGTAAACTCTCAAACTATACTGTGTATTTGGCTTATTTTTGTTTCAAGTTCCTTTGGTATAAACAGGTTACTGGAATGGGAGATTTGAACAGAATAGCATAGAATAGAATAGAATAGAAGAGAATCAATCAGGTTGGAAGAGACTTCCAAGATCATCCAGTCCAACCTATCACCTAGCCCTATCCAGTCAACTAAACCATGGCACTAAGTGCCTAACAGAAGACCTTCAAGTTATTAAGGGTCCTATCTACTCCATGATTCCTTCTGAAGCCTCTTGTAACTCAAACGAAACAAACATGCGTCAGGAGGAATACCTTTTGCTATCTTGCCGCGAGCTCTGTGAAGAAGACTTCGAGTGTTTTCAGAATCTTAATTAAAAAACACTAACTATTCCTCGTATGTATCGTAGCGGGCGGCGGAGCACGAGAAATTACGTGTCTGTTGCAACCGCAAATGCCGCGGAGCCACCAGCTCCCCCGAGAAACAGAAGCAAGCGTGCCCGGGCGCGGCCCAGCGGGCGGGAAAGTGCTGAGGGCCTCTCTGTGGCACCCCGTCGCGGAGCTCACTTCCCGTCATCCACACGCCATCTAGCGACGGGAAAAGGGTGGTCGGCTTTGCAAGAGAGCGGAAAGGACAGGCGAAGGAAAAGGCTCCCATACCCGTCCCAGCAATCTCGTCTTTCCCAAAGCTGGTAAGAGCCATTTGGATATTGCAGCGAGAACTCCGGAGTGGCTCGGGGCGGGTTGAGAGAAGCATTGCCACACTTCACTCCCACGCATTTCATGCCCCCCCCCTTCGTGTAAATTGTCCCCCTTTTCCCTGAAAGGAGATAGCGCTCCCGAAAAATCCCTTAGATACCTCACCTAAGCCATCTCTGCCGCCCGATCCCTACCCGTGACACCACTAACTCCAGAGTGTCTGTGCGGCGCTGCCAGAGGAGAGGTTGAACCGCTCGATCCTGGCCTCGCAGAAACACACACCCGCACTCACAGATACACACACAGACAGGCACATACACAGGAGCTCCCCACTTGCCCTGCCGCCGCCGGAGCAGCCGCCCGCACACCCTTTGTTCCTCCGCCGGAACGATGCCCTCCTCGCCCGCCCCGTACTCCGCTCCGCCGTCGCCCGCCCCTGCGCCCCTAGTCCGCGAGCGGCGGCGCGACAGGGCAGCATGGCCCGCCCGCCGCGGGGGAGGCATCGGGAAGCACCCCCCCCGCCCTTGGCCGCGCCACGGCCTCGCCACTGCTGCCCGCAGCCCGCGGCAGCCCCGCGGCAGGGGCAGGGGCAGCGGCCGCAGCCGCAGCCGCGCCTGACGGCAGCCCCTCGCCGCAGGATCCGCGCCCCGAAAAGACGTGTTTCGCCGAGTTGCCAGGCGCGATTACGTTGGTTTTTTTCCCCCCACCCACCCCTTGAACTTGTTGCTTGGCGCTCGGTGGTGGCGGAGGGGTGGGGGTGGGGGAAAGCCTTATTATCGATGTCCCTTTGGATGCGATCAAGCTTTCTCAAGAGCGACTACTTCCCCGCCGTTCCCGGCGGGGCGCGGAGATCTAGCGCCAGAACCCGTATTTCCAAAAGTCTCTATGCAACTGAGCGCGCTCGCCAGACTTTCACAGGTAGGTGCCGCAGGCTGGGCACGTCCGGAGGGATGCGAGAGCAGAACCAGGGGAAGGGGCTTAGCTGAAGGAAACCGAGCGAGGGTTAGGGATGGTCCACCGCCGACCCGTTACAGAACCCTGCTCCCCAGCCCCGTGCCCTCCTCAGGGGCCCCCGCCCGCCCCGGCCTCCCCTGTCGCCAAGGAGTCCCTGCTCCGCTCCCACTCCACTGCCAGCTTCCCCGGGCTTCGCCCTTCGTCGCCCGCTCGGCCCCTCTCGAGGATGCTCCAGGAATCACACCTTCGGTGCACCCAAAGCCCCCGCTCCTACCACCGCCACAGCCCCTGTGGCTTTGCCCGACCTCACTCTCCTCGCTCTCGAGAACCCTTGTACATGCACCGATGTCCCGTCCCGGGGAGACTCCCCTCCGCCTTCTTCCTTTTTCTGACGTGATCCCCGCCTCTTGGCGCCCCTTCCCCGGCGCCCCTCTGCCCTTTAACGCATTTCCTACGCGGAGAACTTGCCTTAAAGTTTAATGCTGCCTCCCAGAGCTCCTCCCCCTGCCCCGCCGTCTCCCCCGGCCCTGAGCCGGGGTCAGGAGGAGTCCCCGAAGCGGCGACCAAGGTCAGGGAGAAGATTCATCCCGCTGCTACTCCAGGGCTGCGGCTGAGGAGGGGGCAGCGACCCGCCCGGCCCGTCGCCTCCGCCCCGTCAGGGCCAGCGGTCGGCGACGCCGGGTGGCCCCGCTGCAGCCCGCCTGAAAGGACTCCGCTGGCTGCCGCGGCCCGGCTCTGGCAGCGGGCGGGGGAGCGAAGCGGAGGAGGGGCGGGGGGACCGACTGCATCGCGCGTGGAAGAAAATCTCCTTCCAGGTGGCTGCACCGCTGCACCAGAGCTAACAGCCAGCTCCTGGGGTTCGTGCTTTCTGGACTATTGCTTCCATCCAGGGGCCTCGCATAGACCTTGTATTCAAAGGATTTGGCTGCTAGAGTAGCTGCTTTGGATGTGATGATTTCCAAGTGCTTAGATTTATTGTTCTAACTGGCTAACTAGCCCCTGGAAGAGATATTCTGGGATGAAAAAGGGAATGAAAAAAAAAGAAACAAAAATATGTTCTGCTAGTACTGGAAGTCGCAATAATGTTCAGGAATTTGGTTGTTTTGAAAATATATGAGTATTTGTATTTTTCTTCTCTATTTTAGGACCAGAACTGTGTCTAGATTGACTTCCTTAGCTGTAGTACGTGTTTGGGACCATGGCAGCAGGAGTAGCAGCTTGGTTACCCTTTGCCAGGGCAGCCGCCATAGGATGGATGCCAGTGGCCACAGGTCCCATGCCAGCTGCTCCACGGCAGGAGAGGAAGCGAAGCCAGGACTCTCTGATTGTGCTGAATGTGAGTGGCATCCAGTTCCAGACATGGTTGGACACCTTAGAGCGCTACCCCGACACTCTGTTGGGCAGTTCAGAAAGGGATTTCTTCTACCACCCTGAGACCCAGCAGTACTTTTTTGATCGGGACCCTGACATTTTCCGCCACATTCTTAACTTTTACCGTACTGGGAAGCTTCATTATCCCCGCCAGGAGTGCATCTCAGCTTATGATGAGGAGCTGGCTTTCTTTGGCATCATCCCTGAAATCATTGGTGACTGCTGTTATGAGGAGTACAAGGATAGGCGGCGTGAGAATGCTGAGCGCCTGCAGGATGATGCTGATCAGGATCACGCAACTGAGAGCTCTCTGCCTTCAATGACAGCTCGGCAGAGGATGTGGCGGGCCTTTGAAAATCCACACACCAGTACACTGGCTCTGGTCTTCTACTATGTCACTGGTTTCTTCATTGCTGTTTCTGTTATTGCCAATGTGGTGGAGACAGTGCCCTGTGGGGTAAGCCCGGGTCGCATCAAAGAGCTGCCCTGTGGAGAGCGTTATGCTGTGGCCTTCTTTTGTCTGGATACTGCCTGTGTCATGATCTTCACAGTTGAGTATCTCCTACGTCTGTTGGCAGCTCCCAGTCGCTACAAATTTGTGCGCAGTGTCATGAGTATCATTGATGTGGTTGCCATCATGCCGTATTACATTGGCCTGGTGATGACAGATAATGAGGATGTCAGTGGGGCTTTCGTGACACTACGAGTCTTTCGTGTCTTCAGGATCTTTAAGTTTTCCCGCCACTCACAGGGACTGCGCATCCTGGGCTATACCCTAAAAAGTTGTGCCTCAGAGTTGGGCTTCCTCCTCTTCTCACTCACTATGGCCATCATAATCTTTGCCACAGTCATGTACTATGCAGAGAAAGGTTCATCAGCCAGCAAGTTCACCAGCATCCCTGCAGCCTTCTGGTACACCATTGTCACCATGACGACACTGGGGTAAGTGCAGCTGGTGTTTGGTTACAGCCAACATTTCAACAAGTGTATTGGCATGAATGGAAAATACTCAAGTTTGAGTAAAACGTTGCTAGGAGAAAATACAAAGAGTAAGTTTTTGTTACTGAGCTTTGTTAATACAACTCAACACTTCTTTCTAAACATTGTACACATGCAAGTGAGTTGAGGGTGTTGCTGGAGTTAAAATAGTGCAAGGCCCAAACGAGGAGATAAACTGAAAATGCAAAGAGCAAAACAAAATAACCTCCTCTTGAAACTCTGGGTTTTTTTTTCAGTTTTCTCTAAAATTTTATTTGGATTTGGATAGTGAAATTGGAATATTTTATGAATATCTGTGTTGCTAAAGCAGTGATAATTATGAGGAGAACCCAATGTGTGACCTTTTAATTTGATCACACACAAGAATATGTGGATCTGCCATTTTGTTTGAAGTGACATATTGATGTAGAGTTACATGCTTAATTTGGTACTACAAAGTGGTTTGTTTTCATGAAAATAAACCAGAGGTAGATACCTTAATCTCCAAAACTATTCCTGAGGTTAAGACACTGGATAAATTTCCTTTGATTTCCATAGACCTGCAGCTTGTAAGTGACAAGCGTCAAGCTACACTATCTGGTATCATACCTTGGAAAACAGTCTGAGGATGTGTGAGACGTGACAGGTGAAGCGTATGTCTTAAAATGCAATTATAGTGGCAATGTAAATTCTTCCAGAGAATTAGGAGTTAAAACCAGCCATTGTTGACAGTAGAATCCCACACAGTTTAGAGGAAAGATGGGAGATGACGTTGTTTTATAAAGTCTCTGACACCAGAGTCAAATAGTATGAGCTGATTCTGAGCACCAGGCTATAAAACGCGTTTGTCTGTAATTATAACAGGGATTTAGAAGGCTGACTAATTTAAAACAATGACTTTTTGTCCTATTCTTAATTTTCAGTTGTAGAGTATCATCTATGAAACTGAACATTTGCTGATTCCATAGAAATTGTCTAGTCATTCAATAATTACATATACTTCAATACAAACTTTTTACTTCAAAGAAGACAAATCCCATATTTTTATTAATCAAATGTTTTGATGCATCTCGTTGGGACTGTTAAGATTTATGAAACATGGATAACTTTTAACAAAATGAAACTGCATTATTAAACTGTTAGAAAGAAGTTTATTTGCTATATGCAATTGTAATTTAGTTGGGAAATGCACATGCAGAAGAGGATAAAGGGACTGTCTTATGACAGCATTTTTTACAGGGCTTTTATCTTCAGTGTGATATAACAAATGCATATAAATATAGTGCATTTTAAATACTTAATATAAATTGTAAGGGCGAGTTATGCTAAAAAGGAGTGACAAGAGCTTTGGGGATTTTAATCTGCTTTATAGGTTCCTGTTTTTTCTTTCTGGTTTTATTTTCTTCTGATAGTGACAAACTGAAGGGACAAGTTAGCAGAAAGAAAAAGTTACACGTGCTAAGAAGTTCTATAGTCCTGTATTTTCTGATGCTGCTACTTTTTGCCACATACTTTGAGAACTGTGATGATTTCAACAAATTAGGTCTTAAGAATTCACCAATACTTCGAATGTATACTCTTATTATAAAAGAGCAGGAACTGGTTTGTGTTTTTTTAGTGACGAAAGATGCTTTTTTTAGAGTGTTTTCAGTGTTATGGTCTGTTTGGGCAGTAATTGTCCATGGTGCTGAACATGCCTTCATTTTATGGCCAGTTTGCCATTGATTGTGATGCAGATCTGTTATGAATTTGGCATAGATATGATTTGTTTGTTTCTTTCACTAAAAAGAAGAAAAAAAAAAGGAAAAATAAAAAAAATATAAATGTGTTTAGCAGCAGTTTTTGAGGTATTCTGAGTAAAGTCTTCACAAATACTGAGATTTGAACTTAATTTTATTTTAAAAAATAGTTGAAAAGAACACACTCATGCTTGATTCCTTATTTGAGGTATCCTACACAGAGAATGTTTTGATCAGGTTGTGCAGAGGTCCAAAGTTTCACTCTCAGAAGTTCTGATGTGATTTTAAGGTCAGACAGATCACAAATTTATGGAAAATCTTTAATCAGTGCATTAGATTATGTTCTTTCATGATAACCATATAAAGATTATGTTTATTTGTTAAATATATATGCATGTTTTAAACTGAATTAAAAGCTTTCAACTCTTTTGAGTTGATGGAGCAATTATACAAAAAGAGAAGGAAATTACAAGGGAAAACTGTAAGGGTGAGTGGGTATTGCTCTGTGCTAAAGCCTCTCATCAGTTTATTAGTACAGAACTCTCACTTTGATTTTTAATTTTAGCTTTATTTGAATTAGGTCTACCTAAATTGACTTTATGTGAAAAACTGTCTTACAGCATGAAACCTAGATGATGACTCTGTGTTTTAAATGGCAGTAATAGACAGATTATGTGAAGTGTTACAAAAATGTATGAACACTAATCTGAATAACAGATTAGCATGAAGTTGAGCTTTTTCAGTCTTGGTGTCATTCTCATATTTTGCTAAATAGTAAGGTTATTGAGTATGTGACCTTTACAATTTGAGCATTTACTACCTTGAAAGCAGAACTATATTTCTCAGTTCTGCATGATTGCTGAACAATTAAAATGTCTTTAAAATACATGGATTACATTTTTCTGCAGTGCCAGGGACTTCAAATATTACTTACTTTTAGTCTCCAAGGATATACCAACTATTAACTGCTCTTGACTGCTCAACTCAAGTAGTACAGAGTTGCATGTAAGAGATGTTATATGAAAGAAATTAAAGAAAGAGGAGAAAGGAGGAAAGGAAGAGAGAGAGTGAGAAAAAAGATAAAGATTTAAAGAGAGAAAAATTAGTCAATAGCAGTGTGCACTCTGCTATAAACAGCTGTCTGGTTTAAAATTTCAAATTAGTGTTTTATCAATATTAATTGTAGCAAAAGCAAATGTAAAGTAGGGACCAAGGACAAGAAGGGACAAGAGAATAAAACAGACATCACAAAGCAGTGTGTGGAGGTTCAAGTTAAGAGTGAAAAACATAGGAGCTAGGGTCCTGAAGGTCAAAAAACAGCCTAGTGTAAAACCTGGCAGAGAGGAAAGCTTAGGTTTATTGAACTGAGTCTGGTAGACTTACCTGGGGGCTTGTGAATGGCTACACTCATAATGACACAGGTACGTAATTTTCTGCTGTCACCTTATAACATGATAATGTGATAACTTTCCTTTTGCCCTGTCAGTAGCCAGCAAATGAGCTGGAATAGCTGGTAAGGTTTTGATGGTGTAAGGGTAAGCTGAGCAGAGCTATAGCGAATTTTGTGTTTTATGAAGATACTATACTTTAGATAAGGAACATGGTGCTACTCTGTGACTAGTTCTGAAGCAGTCTCATTGCTATATTAAACTTCTGTATTTATAAACTTTACATTGTGTGGCTTTGTCAAGTCAGACAATATGATGTAGATGAGCACAATAGGGAAAGGAAGCTTAAACACCAGACTATTAGTTTATTTGCTTCGATTGCATAAACTAGAGATATGTCTTCCAGAAAATATAAAGCAACTGCTATTTTTCATTATTTGTTAATATAGCCCATAATGTATGAGAAATCTTGTCTAAGACAAATTAAATTCCCTGAAGACTCTATAATCAAACAGGTGACAGCAGAAAGCCTCAAACAATGAAGAGGGGAATAGAGCAATATATTTAATTTTTCTGCTCATTCCATTGTCTCTCATCTTCACTCTTTTTCCATTTTTATTGCATCCATCTATGTTTTCTTCACTTTTCTTTCAAACTACCACTTTTCATAGTCTTTCTGTTTGGGGATTTGTCTGATAGCTTAGCACCTTTCCTGTTAATGCTTGTATGAACGCTCTTCTGGCTTTATTTTTTCTGCTTCTTTGTTCCAGATTTCTCATTTATCCTTCACCACTAGATCAAATCTTTCATTCATCATCACTGCCATTCATTTGACCTGAATTTTCCCTGCAACAAGGTTTTTTTCCTGACATTTGTTTGATAGATTTTTTTTTCCTTATAAGCATCACAACATTTCCACAGCATCACTTTTTTTCCTCCAAATGCCACACACATTATCTTGTTTTCGTTTTTGGACCACTGTGAGTAGTTTTAGTATATTATGGTCTCTGTGTGATATTTGGAAAACACACGTCTCTTCAGAACTTTTATTAAAAAAATAAGTTCATTAAAATCTGGCAAGAGAACACAAAGCTAGAAATCTTTGGGTTTTCAACAGTGTAATATTCATTACAATGAATATTACAAAGGTGAAAATTAGCAAAGTTGGAGTATTAGTTTTGTATCTTGTAACTACATATTGGTTCATTAATTAATGTTGTGTTTATTATTTTCAACCTTATTTCAAACTGAATTCTTCTGGTTTTGTATTCTTGTATACAACCTAGTGAATTTTGTATTTTACAAATATGTTTGATGTCTCAGTCTGTTTTCACAGCAGAGACATTTAGCCTGAATAAGAATACTATGTAACAGAGGAGGGACAAAGTATAGTGTAATCATCTTCAAAGCAAGCACGGTATTAGACACTCAAAAAGGGGGTCAGGGGCAGTTTGTAGTACTGAAAAGGGCTAAGTTGATGGCATTGAAAAAAAAAAGTTGTCTAGTAAAAAGATTACTCAAACTGCATTGGGCAGTTGTTGGCTTGACAGAAAACAAGTCATATCATTATTTAGTTGCGCTAGGGACCAGCTTTTCTGTTAAAAAAAATCCTGAGGATCTCTTAGAGGAGCAGGAGTTAGCCTAGTTCGCTCATTTTTCTTCAGCATGACATTTCTTACTTCTGTTATGAAGAGTGTGAAGGTGATGCTTAACAAAAAGGTCTTTCTGCTCCTTTAGTGGAAATAAATGGAATTTTCTTTCTTTTTTGTTATGTGCATGAAGAGTAGGAATGGTGAGACTGCTGTGGGCCAGATTGTAGCACAGAAATACACTGATTTAGTACAGAAGAACAAATCAACTCAGAGAGAAATCATGACTGGTGCCTGATCTGTTATTTGTGGCCTGTCACTCAGCTAATGCTCAGTGAATATTGTGATTTTAGTAAAGTTCTTAAGTGATCAAACTCAAGAAATTCAGAGTCAGTGGTTACAATCTCTACTTTACTCACATCATTGTGATATTGAAATATAAGTCATACAAATCTATAAATACAGCATTGGAAATGCTGCTATTGTGCAAAGAAAATCTGGAAATGGAAACCATTTCTGAATGTAGGAACTTATAAATACTTCAGAAATAAAATGATTATCTGAAATAAGTTGAGAACATCTTGCAGCTTCAGGATAATAATTAACTTTTCAGACACTTGAAAGAAAATCTAATGAACTACTCCTCTTATTTGATTTTTACACCATTATAGTCCACTGGCGGCAGTTCATAATTTGCATCATGGTAAGCTGATAAGAGAAAGGTCTGATTCAGCAGATATTAAGTGGATAGATTGTTTTTAAAAAGACATAGAAATAAAGAAACAAAGTTGAGATTCGTGTTTCTTCAGTTACCTGACAACGGAGCTGACAGTGATGGAAAAGTTTCTATATACTTCTGTATGTATCCTTTTTTTTTGAGCAATAGATGAGAACACAGATTTTTTTCTAAGACATAGTCTTTAAAACATTTTTTTTCTGCATTGCTCGTGCAGTGGAGGAAAGGTTTTTCAAATCATAGACAGTGCTGTGAAATGATAGCTTTGTGCTACCTTTCCCAGCACTGTAACAGTTGCATGCTTGTACTCTGGCCCCATCACAATTAGTAGTCTACATTCTACCACTATTTCTTAATTACCTTTTTTTTTTTTCCTGAAATGTATTATTCTGATCTTTCTGTACCTGTGATTATACTTTATAATCCCCATGTTATATAGGAAAAGTTATGGCACTTGTTTTTGCGCAAGTGAAATATTTCACTGAAGTACACAAAGATCATAGACTTGGATAAGTGTGAAATGAGATGCTTTTGACTAGAGCACCTGACTGCAACAGGTGTAAGTGTTCAGTAGAAAAACAGTGTATAAAAATATATACTGAGACATGAGCACTTATGAAGATCATGTGACCAGTACCACCAATGAGCCCTAGAATATTTTAGCTTTATTAAAAAAAAATCAGCAAGATTCAGCTCTATTATAATTCAAACGAGAGTGCACTCTTTTTCTGACATCATCATAGTCACACCTCATGATTATTCCAAGGCATATCTTAACGTACCCAGTCATTACTAGCGAGATCTTGCTACTGTCAGTTCAGATTCCAGCAGTTAAGTGCATTTACAAAAGATAATAAAACATTTAAAGGCTGCTATCAATGTAAATGCTAAAGATGCAAAGATATTCCTCTTACAAGCAATTATTCTCTTTGTGTATCTAGAAAAACAGTTTTCTTTCTTATATTCCACTTCACAATATTGTTCCTTACTTGTCTGCAGGTCTCCATCCTGAAAGCCTTTTGGTCCTGCACTGTTATGGAAAACAGGTTGCCTATAAACCTACAAAAATGCTAACTAGTATGAACGAAGTCAGATTTTGCATACTTAAAGTATTTAGGTGTAGTACTTTGCATTTCAGCCCTGATTTTCATTTTCATCCATGTTACTGCTTCCTTTGATCTAGTTGGCTTAACCGTGAAGTCAAGCCTTACAGACACAGAGATCTCTTGGGTTTATTAGTTTATAGTTTCCTTCTGTCTCTTAATTTTTTAATTAATATTATTTGTAGACTGAAGTGGGAAGTTTAAGTAGTACTTTGCCTGCATTTTCTTTTTCTTTCTTCTTTTCTTTGTTTTCAGTAACTGAACTTTGTAAACATGATCTATACCTCTGCCAGTTGACTTTTACCTTAATCTCTATTCCTAAATGAGACATCTATAAAATACATCTCTCTGGGTTTTTTTTGTGATTCC
>WAAF01000925.1:35231-84411 GCA_013400475.1 Tricholaema leucomelas
TATGTATCTGCATAAATACATTTGCTCACTAGAGACTCAGTTTCCTTTGATATATAGAACTTCTTATGGTATAGCAGACAACATAAACTTCTAGGAGTTTATTTAATTAGTCTGAGTACCTTGGTAAATTAAAGTAAGTCTATTCCACCAGAGATTTAAATCACCTTGAATAAAAAAAAATAACCATGAAACTCCTTAAAGGTACTTACATAGTTTTATGATCATGTATTAACATGCTTTGATTAATTATTGTTCTGGAACAAAATTTCTATTTGGCCAACCTCAACTTTCTTCAGATGTCCATTCAGAAATGTAGACTTTTTGCATTGTACTGGTAGATTCTCAAAATATTTTGGCTGATATGGTCTTTCAAGCTGTCATTTGCAAGCTTGACCATCCAGGAATTTCTTGTAAATGGCTGAGAGTCAGACTGTGAGGTTGTGAAGGATGTAATTTAACATGGTGTGATAGCTCATAGTCTCAGTGTGTCTGATGCATCCTAATTCACTGCTTCTTTCAGCAGGATGAACCAAAAGAGTGTTCTGTATGAGAACATATGTAATGAGATCCTTAACTTTTCATTGATACTGTTCCTCTTCCCCTTTCTTATTATCCCAAAGAGGAATTTTATTATTGTGTTAGTGGCTTTACTTTCAGTTTCTGCAACTTTCATCTCTCCCACTTGCAGCCAGTTAAGAATTCTGTAAGCATTCTTATCAGCTGTGGACAGCAACCACTGCACTGTGCAGGGTTGCTTAGGAACAAAATTGATGCTCTTTGACATGGTGGATTACACCTGCAACATGCTGGTCCTCAAACTCTTTTACTTCTCACAGAGGAATGAAAAGCAGAGAGGTTGAAGATGCTTTCCAAATCTGACTGTGAAGGGAGAGATATACTTTTTTGGTTTAGAATATCTAATCACTTCATTGTTGGGAAATACCAGGTTAAGAATTGCATCCTTTCAATAGAAAGTAAAAAGTCTTTCATAACAACTCTTTTTAACAGAAGCTTTGTAATTTAAATGATGCAGTATCTCATATCACTTGTAGAACTGAGGATTTGTAGCTTTTCTAAGCTTCTTGGTTGGCTTCAGTTGTTGATGCATTTGTCTGCATCACTTGATCAAAGCCATGTTGAGATGCAGATGTGAAGCGCTAGGGACAGGCAGAACCAGAAAAACAGTACATACACCTATTCTCTTAAATCTAAGGAGTGCTGAGTTAAGTTGCAGGCGTAGCTATTTCTTGTGTTTATTTGATATGTAGTTATATAAAATAAAACCTTTAATATTTGCTTTATAGACTCTACAGCAATTGAGAACTTACTTAGCATTTAACTTTTTGGCACCAGGATGCAAAACTTTAAAAAGTACAGATTGAAACTTCCCCATAGATAGATATTTTAGAGCAAATGTACCCATTGACTGGCTTAATGGTTTGACAAGCTCAGTATTAATCATTTTCCAAGGGAAAGGAAAGTTCAAGTTTTAAATTATTTGCTTGTGTCAACGTATATGATGTTAATCTGTGTCAAAAGGTGCTGTGTTTTAGCAGTAAATATTGCAAAGGAATATCCTTACAAAAGGACATGTAATATGTGATATTACTATGCTATCCTTCTTGGACCGCATGCTGCTTTTGGCTGCTCTCTCCCTCCCCACCACGTCAGCCAGATCGTTGCAGAAATAGTACCTGCTAAAAGACTGCGACCATTATTAATTTATTTATCCTGCAGTTTCTTTCCTTCCAAGGCCCAAACTTTTGAAATTTAATGTGTTAAATTGTTCATGGGAGAAGCAATGTTGCTAGTCATGCTGATGAGCCCTTCAGTGCATTTCAGCCACTTGCCTACTGGTAGAGCCGTGACAGCCTCTCTCATTCTCTGGGGACAGACACAGCTGCAAACCACAGATGATGCTGACTAGCTGTGTCTGGTACACACTACAAATTATTTTAAAATACAGATACCTTTGCACAGCCATGCATGCACTTAAGATAAAAATGTAGCTGTGGGAGGGAGAGATAGGAGTGAGATGNGAGTCAAACATGCAGGGAAGATTATTTTAAACTTATTTAAGTATCTGGAGATGCAGATAGGCACCCAGCTTAAATTCTCAATAGAGGCTTAGGTGCTTAGAAATACAAAGGAGAAAGGTTGAAAGCTGGGAAGTAAGCTGAGAAACTAGGTACCTAGTCACCTTGGAAAACACAGTGTTACGTGCACAAGAATAACTGCTAGGTTTAGTAGAGTACTGTGCTGATACTCCGGGTATGTCCTACTCCTATCAGAATCAAGTGGATCTTAAAAGCACTAGAATACAGTATCCCATATATTCACTGTAGAAGAAGATTGAGTGTTTCATGTATGGTATTCTTAGGAAAGTGAAAGAATCGTTCAAGAAAAAAAAATAATATAAATGAAAGGTTAATGTAAAACATCCAAGGGAGAATGTATTTTTTTATCTTAATTTTCTGTCTCTGTGTTTTTCAAACCAAGAGTTCAGCACAGAAAGATGTGTAAGCAGTGTGAGTTATGACACGCAGACGTCATTAAATTGCTGAAAATGTATTTAGAGTCCAGGTACAAAATTATTAAAATGCATCAGGTGGATGATTACATTTTTTCCAAGAAACATTCAGCCTAAGGCTTTATTGGTTTCAATAGATCTGATATTTAGCTTCTACACACTACATTTGTTAAAATGATGAGATATGGTAAAAAAAAGGTAAACTGTAATTCTCAATTTTGACCACTGCAATTTACCCTCTTCCCTGGTGCACTAGGAAATAGTTTCCTTCTGTCTCTTAATTTTTTAATTAATATTATTTGTAGACTGAAGTGGGAAGTTTAAGTAGTACTTTGCCTGCATTTTCTTTTTCTTTCTTCTTTTCTTTGTTTTCAGTAACTGAACTTTGTAAACATGATCTATACCTCTGCCAGTTGACTTTTACCTTAATCTCTATTCCTAAATGAGACATCTATAAAATACATCTCTCTGGGTTTTTTTTGTGATTCCTTGTATAAAAAGTTACTGTTTTGAGTTACGCATCTTGTAGCAGTTCTGTTTGAGGAGACATTGTGATTTGTGAGTTTACTCTTAAACAGATGCTGTCTAGCTCAGCTTTGTATTATCACTTGTGCTAAATCTTCATATCAGAGATTATTGTATGAAGTAGAAATCCTGATATTAAGAACATTTGTATACTTTAAAAAAATCTAGTAGAACATAATATTAAAATTAATATTTTATAAAATATGTATCTGCATAAATACATTTGCTCACTAGAGACTCAGTTTCCTTTGATATATAGAACTTCTTATGGTATAGCAGACAACATAAACTTCTAGGAGTTTATTTAATTAGTCTGAGTACCTTGGTAAATTAAAGTAAGTCTATTCCACCAGAGATTTAAATCACCTTGAATAAAAAAAAATAACCATGAAACTCCTTAAAGGTACTTACATAGTTTTATGATCATGTATTAACATGCTTTGATTAATTATTGTTCTGGAACAAAATTTCTATTTGGCCAACCTCAACTTTCTTCAGATGTCCATTCAGAAATGTAGACTTTTTGCATTGTACTGGTAGATTCTCAAAATATTTTGGCTGATATGGTCTTTCAAGCTGTCATTTGCAAGCTTGACCATCCAGGAATTTCTTGTAAATGGCTGAGAGTCAGACTGTGAGGTTGTGAAGGATGTAATTTAACATGGTGTGATAGCTCATAGTCTCAGTGTGTCTGATGCATCCTAATTCACTGCTTCTTTCAGCAGGATGAACCAAAAGAGTGTTCTGTATGAGAACATATGTAATGAGATCCTTAACTTTTCATTGATACTGTTCCTCTTCCCCTTTCTTATTATCCCAAAGAGGAATTTTATTATTGTGTTAGTGGCTTTACTTTCAGTTTCTGCAACTTTCATCTCTCCCACTTGCAGCCAGTTAAGAATTCTGTAAGCATTCTTATCAGCTGTGGACAGCAACCACTGCACTGTGCAGGGTTGCTTAGGAACAAAATTGATGCTCTTTGACATGGTGGATTACACCTGCAACATGCTGGTCCTCAAACTCTTTTACTTCTCACAGAGGAATGAAAAGCAGAGAGGTTGAAGATGCTTTCCAAATCTGACTGTGAAGGGAGAGATATACTTTTTTGGTTTAGAATATCTAATCACTTCATTGTTGGGAAATACCAGGTTAAGAATTGCATCCTTTCAATAGAAAGTAAAAAGTCTTTCATAACAACTCTTTTTAACAGAAGCTTTGTAATTTAAATGATGCAGTATCTCATATCACTTGTAGAACTGAGGATTTGTAGCTTTTCTAAGCTTCTTGGTTGGCTTCAGTTGTTGATGCATTTGTCTGCATCACTTGATCAAAGCCATGTTGAGATGCAGATGTGAAGCGCTAGGGACAGGCAGAACCAGAAAAACAGTACATACACCTATTCTCTTAAATCTAAGGAGTGCTGAGTTAAGTTGCAGGCGTAGCTATTTCTTGTGTTTATTTGATATGTAGTTATATAAAATAAAACCTTTAATATTTGCTTTATAGACTCTACAGCAATTGAGAACTTACTTAGCATTTAACTTTTTGGCACCAGGATGCAAAACTTTAAAAAGTACAGATTGAAACTTCCCCATAGATAGATATTTTAGAGCAAATGTACCCATTGACTGGCTTAATGGTTTGACAAGCTCAGTATTAATCATTTTCCAAGGGAAAGGAAAGTTCAAGTTTTAAATTATTTGCTTGTGTCAACGTATATGATGTTAATCTGTGTCAAAAGGTGCTGTGTTTTAGCAGTAAATATTGCAAAGGAATATCCTTACAAAAGGACATGTAATATGTGATATTACTATGCTATCCTTCTTGGACCGCATGCTGCTTTTGGCTGCTCTCTCCCTCCCCACCACGTCAGCCAGATCGTTGCAGAAATAGTACCTGCTAAAAGACTGCGACCATTATTAATTTATTTATCCTGCAGTTTCTTTCCTTCCAAGGCCCAAACTTTTGAAATTTAATGTGTTAAATTGTTCATGGGAGAAGCAATGTTGCTAGTCATGCTGATGAGCCCTTCAGTGCATTTCAGCCACTTGCCTACTGGTAGAGCCGTGACAGCCTCTCTCATTCTCTGGGGACAGACACAGCTGCAAACCACAGATGATGCTGACTAGCTGTGTCTGGTACACACTACAAATTATTTTAAAATACAGATACCTTTGCACAGCCATGCATGCACTTAAGATAAAAATGTAGCTGTGGGAGGGAGAGATAGGAGTGAGATTTTTTTTTTTGAGGTCTCTCGGAGAAGATAGAAAAGAATGACTGCACAAATCCCCTTGGATGCAACTGCCTTCTGGCCACTGTTTGCCCCGAGCCCTCTTCACACCTTCAGTACAACGTGATGTTTATTAGACAGTGATCCACGAAGTTGATTCACAGTGGGTTTGGCCATGCAGTAGGAAAGAAGTTGGGGGTTTTGCAGCAAAAGACATGTGAGCTTTCCTTGTTTCTCTAAATAGTCATCACATTTAGTGTGCACTGTTAGCTACATCTTTGCAAACAAGTTAAATAAATACTGATAAAAGTGCTAAATAATGTGGAATTCTGGGAAGGGTTATAGTTCAAACGATGGATTTGGATCCACATAAGTGGATTTGAAAGACATTCATTTCGAAATGCTGAAAACAGTCTGGTTCATCTTTTCAGTATCAGTGGTATACCTACCTTAACATGCTTGCTGATACCTATTTTCTGGCTCCCTATACTCAGACGTTCTTTTGTTTTCAAAGTAAAGAAATCCAAACACATCAGAAAGGTTTCCTTGAATAAACCTTTCTTATTGTCTGTATATATTTCTTTCCCCAGTCCCTGTGTTTGTATGGAAGGATTTAGCTGTAGATTGTATAGATTGCATCTTATATGTGTGGGTTTTTAAAGAAGGCAATTAGGACATGCAACTCTTTTAAAGGAGACAAGTAGGGCATCTTTTTTTTTAATGCGACAATCGGGACACACTGTGCAATAGAAATATTACAGAAGAATCTGGAGGTGAAATTCAAACTCGTTTCTCTGCCAGTTGCTTACCATCTCTATGAGGTATTTATAAGCCTTGACTTACTCCTCCAAAACTTAAATTCTACTGGACTAGTCGTTCTTGTCTCAGGGGATAATGAAAAGAAGCAGGCATCTGGAGGTGCTCATTCCTCTGCAGTGAGTGTAAACGAAATTTATTATGATTAGCAGAGACTTAAATATTTAAACAAGTGAAATGGCTGAGATAAATCCCAGTCTTCCTGTCTAGCTGATTTGGTCTTGTCCCTTCTTCCCAGTTATATAACTCTGAAATCCCATAACATATTTCTTTCAAAGATCATAACAGAGTACGTTCTTGGGATTTGATGACAATTTCCACTTCATCACAAAGGCAATGTGTCTGCTACATTTAAACACAAAATACTCTTGTTTTGTGTTTAAATGTCACTTCAGTGCTAGTGACATTTTTTTTGCCTTTTCTAAACAACACAGAGAACTCACCAAATTTGAAAAAAAATAATAGTAAATTCTTCATTTGGAAGAAGCCTCTGGAAAAAAAAATCAGAAAGTAACATTTAAGTAAGTATCCACATGCAGGAAAGAAGCCTCTTCATTTGGAAGAAGCCTCTGGAAAAAAAAATCAGAAAGTAACATTTAAGTAAGTATCCACATGCAGGAAAGATTCCACTCTTCAAATAGCTATGCTTTTGAATTAAGATATAGAGACCTTATAAACCTTAACTTCGATGGGCTGTAAACTATTTTTCTTCTTCTGTTTGGAAATGTAAAGACTGGTCCATGTGTCGATCTTATAAACTGTTTCACTATTGTTCATTTTTAAAGTGCACCTGTAGAGAGATCTCAAGCATATTCACCCATGACATTATTCTAGTGTCTTCCAAGAGGTGTCAGAGCTCTAGGCTGCAGTTAGGTATTGCCAATAATAGCTCTGAAGCAGAATGAAAATCTTAGAGACACACTAGAAATTGCAGCAGGGACATTCTCCTCATTGTTGTATTCATTTTCATATTTAATTATTTTTTTTAATTACTGTGTTCTTTAAAGTTGCCTCTGGACTGAAGCACTGCAGAAGCTTGAGGAGGATTATAGTCAAAACTGTTCCTGAGTTTATGTTTTGCATTTACCTTCTGAACTTTGTTCACTTCACTGCAAATCATACCAGTCTTTCTGGTGAGGAAATTCTGTAATTTGGTATGAAATCCTGTTATCGGCAATAACTTGGTTTAACTAATTTTAGTTCATCTTCATGTTCTGCTTTTCCAGAGCATCAAATCTCAAATTTGTCAACTTGTACAGTGCTGTACCAGTGTGACATAACCACATTTCCTTCAATATCTTTCTCTTTTGTGTAAGATTTCATGAAATTATGTTCCTTTATGCATTGAATATATAACAGTTGCCTTTTTTTTTTTTCTTGTGGAAAGAGATCTATAGACTGCGGAACGAATAATATTTCTCTTTATTCCCTCAATTGGGCAGCTCTACTGTAAGCTTCCAAACCAGTTCTGAAGCAGAGGTGCTATCCTGCACCACTACAGAATACTTGCAGTGGTTATTTCATAAGTTGGGGGACACTAATTTTGATTTAATTGTATTTTTAAAAATAGCTCTTGTCCCATTTGCTGTTCAAGTAAATACCTTTTTTACAAGCTTGAAGAGTGGTAACAATGTGAGAGAATGTAGGCTTGTTCCTAAGCTTCCTCTTTAACTGAAGCTTGGAACAAGTCCTTGTATGAATACAAGTTTATTTACATTCTTCTGAGACTTGTGATATTTTTAATATGCCAATCACTTTTACACCATCTCAAGAAACAAATTGAGAACAGGAACTCGTGCAACATGTTTGCAAAGAAATTACTTACCTAACTAGTTTCCCAGAGAGAAATGGATAGTGTTAGAAATCTGAAATTCTAGTACTACAAGAGAGCAGCCTGATAGTGACTGGTGTTTGGCACAGAGATGGAATGGTGAGATGTGAGGCAAAAAACATAATGTGCACAATTTCTTTTGGATCTTTACAAGAAATCCCCAGCAATATATGGCTTAATAAAAGAGCTGTTTTAATAAAATAGAGTAAAAGATGAATATATATATATATATATAGCTAGTTAATTTTATGCCCCCTCAGATGCTGGAAGTCATATATTCACGTAACATTGGATGGATTTTCTCATGGTACACTGCACAGATTCTCCTGGTTTTGGTTTCCCGTACTATTACATTACTTGTTTTCTTTTTTAACAATAAAGTACCTCTGTTCATGAAGGATGTTCTTAAGAGAACTCTGCACTTTTAGATGAAGGTAAGGCCAAACAGGTATAATCACTGGTACCAAGTTGTCTGCCAGCTCTTCTGTTGCAGTGATCTGTTCTGGTTCATCTTGTGGACAATGTATTTGTGCAGCAGAGCACAGCCTGTAGCCCATGATGAACATGCAGCAGAGAGACTTTTTCACGTGCTGTCGTCTTCTTTATGATGGGTGTGTGGTAGAAGAGCGATATGCTTGTTCACCAGTTTTTGCTACTACAGTACAGGAACTCATAGTTTATTTACTGATTCTGTTTACTGAATTTGATCAGAGAGTTATAAAAGGACCCAAGAACTTTTGCAATCAAAGGTAATATCAAGCTAAAGATAATATGTTCATTTGAACATCTAGAACTGTTTCCAAAAGAAACCTCATAGTCTTCTACACATTTCACAATAAAATATCAAGAGCTCTTCCTGTGTAATAGAAAATATGTTCAAGAATCTTTGAACTTGTGTTTTCTTAAGCAAGATTTTGATTAAAGCCAAATGTATTTGGAATATGTAATTTATGAATTTCCTGTTTCCAAAAGTCTATGAATGAAAATCACTTGGTCTTTACTGATTTTTTTTTAGAAATGTAGAACAAAAATTTGAAATTAAGTTGCACATTGTTTGCGCTGAGTTGCATTTAGGATTTTAGTTCAAAGCAGTTTTGCAGTTTTGACTTTTCATCTATATGTAGAAAGAAGAATATTTTTAACAAACAATGCTGTGAGAGAAGGTTTCATCTTAGGATGAAGGGTCATACTCCAGCCATTACCGTTTCGTTCTTTTACAACTAAAAACAAATACACTGAAAAATTAATGGCAAAGTATCCACTCATGCATATCAAGTACAAAAGCTACAACATCTGCCTTGGGAACTCCTTAAATTGGAGATTGCTAAAAGCTGATCAGATTCCATTGAGTCATAGAATGTTTTGATTTGTATATAATGGAGGAACAATCACTGTATTGTTGCCTTTGCTGATGTGATACTCTTTTGCTTCTGAATGCTGATAGGATGTTGAGCTAAATGGCTTCTTCATCTTGCCCTCTCATATTCTCTGTTAATGGCAATTACTTTAGTGTGGGTTGGATCAGGCTCACATTATGGAAATAAATTCTTTTAAAGAAATGGGGGCTATAGATATAAAATAGCTGTTCTTAAATGTCAAAGGTTCAGAGAATCCAAGAATATCATCGAGCTTGAAAACTGTGCAAATAGGAAAACAGCTGCTTTTACTCATAGGTATTTGTTACATCTCTGTTTTATTCAGCTATTTATATAATCAAAAGTAATAACCTACAAGAAGAGGAGAACTTACGTCAGATTCAAAACACTTAAACTTAATAAGCATTTCAATGAAATGCTGCAACACCTGGGAGTACTGAATGCCTTGAAGGACTTAGTGCTGCTCATTTGATCCAGAGCCCATGGAAATCAATTACAGGCTTGGATTTGACTTGAGAGGACTTTGTATCAACCTAACATGAACAACTCTAACAACATATTGGCTAGGATGACAATTTTTTGTTTGAATTATCTCAAACTCTAAGGAATTAGACCAAACTGCGTGGCAGTGCAACAGGAATTCCTGCAATGCATATGTTGCTCAGTGTTTCTTACAGCCAAAAGGTGATCAAGTTGGCAAGTTGGCATATTTTTTTTCCCTTAGCTTACCGAAGTCTTGTTAACTCACAGAAACTTTCAAGCAACCTTGAAAGGATATCACATATTAATAGCATCAGAGAACATGACAGCCAGAGCCTGATGTAACTAATTTTAGACTGGTATAACAGTGCTATTTATAGCAATAAAGGTTTTATCTGTTGGTTTAACTGTTTACTAAAATAGTCAGTGAAAAATGTGCCATATGTTCTATTTCCTCACTATCCTACTGATATAAAGGACTTTTAAACTGATAACTCTGTTGATACCTTGAGATTGTCCTGCTTGACTATATTAGGATAAGGTCATATATAAAAAGGGCATAAAGAAGAAATACTCTGTTCCCTAACAAGAATCCATCAGTCAGTTAAAATGAATGACTACTGGCTAAGACCCATACATATCATTGGCAAAATGATTATCATATGCACTTCTGTGCTTGCTTGCCCTTGCACGTAAAAGTGCATCACTCCCAGTGAGAAGGTTCACACCTTCTTTTGTTTCTCCCATACATGATGACCATTAGCTACGTTATTTGTTTACTGAAAAATCAATAAACTTGCAGTTATTTTTTTTCTGATATGAGACACACATGACAGTAATCTGAAAATCCCAGAAGACTGAGAGAGAGATGTGTTATTCTTAGGTTTTATTACCTTTAAGAGCATGTTGTAGCTTCATTGGCATGGATGCACTGGATGAGTGACTTT
This sequence comes from Tricholaema leucomelas, assembly GCA_013400475.1. Taxonomy (NCBI): domain Eukaryota; kingdom Metazoa; phylum Chordata; class Aves; order Piciformes; family Lybiidae; genus Tricholaema lacrymosa; species Tricholaema leucomelas. The sequence goes on from WAAF01000925.1 coordinate 45,970, forward strand.
ATGCATATTCACAACTGTTTCTTGGAAGGAAGTTGCTTATTAAACAGTAATCATATAGCATATGCAAATTAGCTTTGTGGATAAACACATATCTTTATTTTCATTTCTTGAGATGGGTTGTTGACTAAAAAAAAGTTTTTTTCTGATAGCATTTACTCATTCAGGAATTTTACCAGTCATATTATGTGCAGTTTCCTTTTGTGCCTCAAAAATCTCTTTTTCCTCATGTCATATATAAATAATGCTGATTTTAATCTGTTCCTCTTAAATCATACAACTGGAAAATAAACAAACAAGCAAACAACCCCCCCAGAAACTAAACCAAAAGCCCAAACAAAAAACCACCATCAGAATTCAGTAGCGTCTAAATATGAGCCTAGGTGAGTTGCTCAAATATATATGTTTACTTTCATGTGAGCTGTCACTCTCTAAACTCACTGCAACAATTGCAATAGGACCTTCATATTTCAAGACGTGTACAAAACTCTGTATGTACACACAATAAGTGTCTTCACTTTCTTCTTGAATCTCCTTCCAGGATAGCAAAACGAACTGACCGCAGTGTCAGAGCTGTGAATTCTTATTCCTTTTTTTTTGTTTTTGTGGGTTAAATTTTATTTTGCCTTTAGATTTAGGGTCCTGTTCTATATAATGATCTGATGCAACCTAACTGGTTCTTATTTAATTGTCAAGCTTCTTTCCTCAAGATGCTGTTTCCTAATGGCATCATGCATTCAAATAGAAAGACAGCATCTTTCTCAAGAGAAGACACAGAATACATTGAACAGGTCACCTCAGAAAAATGTGTGTACTGATATTCTCTTGAGACATTATGCTTATATTACAATAGCCTTTACAAGGCTATTGTAATATAAAGGCAAAGAATTTCCTGCTAATTGGATAGAAAGAAGTGAAATATACAAAATTCACAGCATTTAAATCTTCAGTCCTTGATAGGGCATTTAAAAGGCAGTGAAAAACACAGCTGAAATTATGTTCCAGGATATAACATGTTTCTAGAAGAAAAATGATGTACAGGATTACAGAACCCTACTACAAACTAGTGAAATGAAATGAGAAAACTTACAGCAAATCAAACTAAAAAAATATATGTAGTGAACACTATATATCCTGTGACACAAAAAGCCATTAAAAAGTAGAAGGGAAACTGTAGTTACTGTTGGTAAATACTTTGTCGCTCTAAATGCAGAAGTAGTTTCATGCTAGTTTCTTTCAATTTGTGTCAGTCTTATTGATCTAATACAAAAGAGAAGTATTTTTCACCTGTGTAGTTTTTATTTTATTTTATTTTATTTTATTTTTAAGCAGCAATATAGATAAACAGATGGAAAAGTTAATTATTTCTACCTACATTTGGGTTTGGAGGCAAAGCCCACAGGACCCACTGGAAAGGCTTTTGTTTTCTTCAGTGGGCTTTAGATCAGGATTTCAGTTACGTTTCACAGTGTATAATCTAACATTTCTAGTTAAGAACTGTAGAAGTACTCACTCCAGTGGGGCCAGAGTACTGGATTTTTCCCACAAGAATTCCAAAGTAAAAATTCCAGCCTGCTTTTCTTACCAGAAAGCGAGGCATTTCTCATGATAGAATGGTGGGAAAAAAGCCCTAAAAACACTGCTAGAAAATTTTGGTTCTTAAATGTTAAATATGTCATGGAAAGGTTTACTTATTTTATGTAATCCACTCCAAACTGTGTGTCTCAGCCGTCAGGTTGGAACATATCAATGTGTAAAAAATGCAATTACTCCCCAGGGATGAGGCGAGCTCTAATAGTTATATGCTGTGCAAGCTTCTGAGACCAGACACCGTGACGATTTTGTAGGCATCTCATTAACGAATTGTAGCACTGCAGCATGCTCTGCTTTACTTATTTATTGAAGAGATAATGGGAAATAACTGGTTTCTTTGTGAAGTCATAAATAATATGACAGAAGGATATTAAATGCACTGAAATGTGACAGAAAAGCTAAAAACTTTGGGGTTTAGTGTTTTATGGTGCAAGTTCTCTTTTACCAGTACATGTAAAACCAACAGATATGTTTTAGTTGGGTTTTTTTTGTGAACAATTACCTATTTAGTGTGCTAGATACTGAAATGTGGGTTTCTTATAAAGAGAATTCAGCTCATCTATTTTGCAGTAGCATTCAGAAATTACTAAAGAATAAATCTTCTTCCCTTTTTATTTTTTTAAAATTGATTTCTTCTTAACTTTCTCCTTTTTTTTTAATTTTATACCAAGGTAGTCTTTCTCTATTTTTAAATTCCTGATACAAAATACGGGTTCCACAAATTATTAACATTTCTGACATTCATTTTGTGTATCCTTTGTTCTCAATGGAAGTCCTGTCCTGAAACTGCATGCAGCCACGTACACAAGGTCCACCGTGACTTTGTACACTTGGTAAAAATACACTTGCTTTTTTCCTTCTCCATGTATGTGCGGCTGAACTAAATACAGAAAAACGTGGTTTATTACGGAGTTCTGACATAGCACTGAGGTCCAGATAGAGGTAACACTGTCCTCTCCTGTCTTCATTCCTGTTCTTTTCACAGAGAGATTTATCATGCAGTACATTGTGAACTTCCTCAGAGACTGTGGCAATTAAAGAAGTAGCAATCTCTTTGGTTAGTCTTGAGAATATTTCTGAGTAGCATGGCCCCACAATTCTTTACTGTAGGTTTAACTCAACGTTTAGTATAACAGAATCACAGAATTGCCTAGATTGGAAAAGACCTTCAGGATCATCAAGTCCAATCATTAGCCTGACACTGACACATCCTCAGCTAAACCGTATCCCTAAGCACTAAATCTATAGGACTCTTAAATACCTCCAGGGATGTGAACTCCACCACTGGCCTGGCCAAGCAGTTCCAGTGTCAGATAAGCCTTTCAGTGAAATAATTCTTCCTAATATCCAATCTAAACTTCCCTTAGTGCAACTTGAGGCCATTTCCTCTTGTCCTGTCTCTCATTACTTGGTTGCACAAATCACCCCTTGCTTCTAACGCTAGTGTAAAAGACGGAGCGCCACAGCAGTGAAGCCAGTTCTACTTAGGTTTCCATACTGTGTAAATCAAAATGTTACCCAAGCACCTATATTGTAAAAATGCTTCTATAAGCTGAACGAATTATTTTTCCATCAGCAATAGGAGATCCTTCAAGGTTGATAGTTTAGACATTGTTGCAGCAGGCAAGTGCTGAGGTCACAAATGTGTGGGTCTCAGTCACTGTGAATTTTGTCTACGCAAAGCATTTTGTGGTTTTACAGCATCCATTACAACATCTTCTGAAGATTGAGCTCATCTTCTGAAGCATGACCTTTTTATTGGAGGAGTTCCAAGCATTTTCATATGAGGTACCAAGCCTTGTTTCTTGCTTATCACATCAGTTTTACAGCAGTGTAAACTCCTTGTTTCATGAGATACTTCTGGTTTACAGTAGTGTGAAAATAGAGCAAGGCCTGATCTGTCATGCTTAGCACTACTAGCAAAGTAAATTTTTAATTTTTTTGAAGCAGTGGCATGTGGGAAACAGTGAATTAATTCTATTGTCTTTCAAGTGATGTATGCATAAGAATCCAAGGTTAGAATTTTCATCAACCATTACAACTATTACATGATGCTTATTATTGTAACTTGAAAGTTCTTTTCAGGGCCAGCAATATCACAGTAACTTCAGAAAATAAGTATTCATTTGGTGGTTCATACTACACTTGTACAAAGGACAATTTCATCTCCAATTATTTAAATAGCTGAGAAACCACAGGACAAACTACCACTTAGTCCTGAAAAGCAAGTTATGAATAGTCTTTCTCATCAATTTTAGGAATCCTCGATCTGGAAGTATAGCAGATGAGACACATTCTTGTGATAATAGCCAGCCAAAAGGAAAGTTTATTGTTCCTAAAGTGTCTGTCCATTTCTGCTAGCTTTTTCACATGGATTAGTGTTTTAACTAAATTGTTCTTGTTTGCATGTTTTGGATCACCTTTCAGAAAGAAAAAAAAAGTTAAGGTTTTCCTTGAAATGTCAGTTCTGCAAGCAAGCTGTGGACTTCTTGCACAAGAAATTCTACTTTTTGAAGCATTATGAAGAAGTCACATCTTGAATCTACTATTTATATAATAAATAGATACAGGATCTAACTGGGAGGCTAATTTTGATACTATTTGTCATAACTGTCTTCTTAAAACTGGTTGAGAAGTCTCTGAGACACAGTCTGTAACAGATGAGCAATGCATTCAGTTAAGCAGCCGCACATGGATGATCAAGGATAATAAATGTACACCCTCGTTTGGAGTTTCAACTAAAAGGGGTAATAGATTGGATCACTGTCATGTTTTACCACAAGTGGTTTGTGGTTGTATAATTTTTCATTCATTACTTTCCATGTTTAATACTGTTGCAAGATCTTTCAACAACATTTCCAAATATCTTGTTTAAGTATGCACCTAATGTTGGTAAATTCTAGGTCAGTTTCTCGTGAGAATAATACTGTATATATGTTAGAATAACATATAACAGGTCTATTTATCAAAAGTAGTAGATGTTCATTAATCAGATAGACTATTAAGTATATTTTTAATATACATGTTGCCTCTTCTTTCTCGTGGAAGGAACAATGCTTAAGAACTTTTTTCAGTACATATAATGTATTAAAAATGCACTGCTGGGACCACACTGGTTTGTTTGTTTGTTTCTAGTTCCAGGAAAAAAATGTGATTATCAGACAATGCATTCTTGCAAGTCCCACTTTTTTGTCTTCTGCAAATTTTTTTATAGCATATAAATACTTCATAAAAAAGGGCCCTAATTATGAAGGCTTCTTCTTTTCCTTTCCCGTGCAGAATTTTTCTGTCAACGAAGCTTGATACTCTCTACTCTTATGGGAGGAGAATTCAGCTGCATTGCTGTAGTGCAGTGTTCTCAGTTTATGTCCCCAAATGGTGACGTATCTTCCTACCCATAGTAGATGTCTGTTTCTTGCAGAGCAGCTAGGACTTTTGCTATATTTCTCCTGCAAAACTTGTAGTTCCTCATGCAACTAGTTCCAGAAGACTTTGCTTTTATGTACCTGGGGCTTTCTTCAAAAAGACAAACAGTTCATGTATGAGGTATCTTAAAGCTACGCTAGTGCTTCTTTGAATTTTTGTTCTCTACACACTTTTTACCATTTACATTTCTTTTTTACCAAATAATTGCACAGTGTGTGTATCTGTGTCTTTGAACATGTGCATGTATGCACACAAATACATCATATAAATGAAAGTTACATGGAATTACACTGTATATTCTAGCAACACTCCTTATGTATACTTCAATATGTGCAAGAGTATTCACATCTTGAAAAGTGCTGCAGCTCATTTCTGTCTGCATCCTTTTTTTGTCTGCTACACAAACATCTTCCTTTTTTGAATGTTGTGGTTTTGTCCCACTCAAAGACTTTTTGCGTATGTCAGAACTTAACTCATAAGGTTCTCTGTTTCCAGGTTTTGACTCAGACACTAGCTAAACAGTAACATCTTTACCTTGAACCTCTCTCTTTTCTCTTAGAATTGGCAGGGAGCCCAGAAATTTTCTTTCATCAAAGACATGTTCACAATTTTTAGCCTACTTTCATGCTAATTTGTTCTTGTAATCATAAAATTAATCAAAATCTTTCCCATTGTTTAAACCTAAAGGTAACATTTTTACAAAATCATTTTAGAATATTTTGAATATAAATTACATTGACTATTAATTACAGAAAAATAATTACAATTAAAGTTATGTCCTTTAGGCAAGTGGTGAGTAAATTAGTAGCTAATGCAAAGCACATTAAGGATCCTCTTGACTTCGCAGACTTAGGGATTATGTCTCTGTCAAGAACTTTACTAGAAAAATAAGGGACAAAATAGATATATTTAGAAATGTGAATTGCATCACAGTCCAGTCATAAAACATAGTAATTACTAGGTTTGGGCAAAATTTGTGGGGAAAAAAAAAGTCTTGGAAATGCTTGGTGGAGGAGGATTTCTTAAAATCGTCTCATCCTTGTGAATTACGTAGTCTAAACCATGAACTTCTAGAATTATTTTTTTTTTCCCACAGGTATTCTATGTATAACTGTGGTTTATTTCAGTCAGTTTATTGCTTCCTGACATTCTGTGTAAAATCAAAATGGAGCTGATCATGGAAATTCCGTTCTGGAAAATTCAAAGGAGAAAAGCCTTGCCAAATGGTATAATATTTCCAAGTGGGGAGAACAACTAATTTTAGAATAAGAATTCAAGACCTGAAAAAGTAGTTTCAAGTTAAGGTATCAGAATAAACAACTTTATATTAAGCCATGTGGGACCTAAGGTGATGTTGAGAATTGATGATTCTCTTCCCATTCTAGTGTGGACTGACAAGACCAGGCTCAGTTGACAGCAGCAGGGCAAGGTAACAAAAGGGAAGGCGTCACCAGGTGGTGCTCTTGTCCATCATGGCCCTAGTTCCCGTTCCTTTGTGTGTGAGTGTATGTTTAGTCTTGGGAAGATACCAAGGCCTTTTTTAGTTTGTGCTTATGCATGAAGAAAGTTGATCTTTTCAATTGGCTTTCAATCAGGAATCATTCCCAGAAATTTGATTTCCAGGAGCCACTCATCAGACTTAAGGTCCAGGGTGGAAGAAAGAAAGAAAAGATTATTTGGAGAGTATGTAATTAAATGTGCTTTGGCAAGGTACGCTGCATTTGCTCTAGTTAAATAAGAAGTGCTAAAAAGAATCACTGGTTTTGGTAGAAAGAACAATGGGAGCCTAAGGTATGTGTCTGGTTTTAGCAGGTCAATGTCTTTAAATATTTGCAAAGGCTGTTTAAATGTTTGATCTTTTGAAGTACGGTAATTTAAGGTACAAAAATATACCAGTGCCTTCCATAGCTAATGTTCTCCAAGAAACCTGGAAAATTATTCCATGAAAACTTTTTGTTGTTAACTTATTTGCCCATTATGTGATTTCAACAGCATGTATCAGACATAGTCATGGCTAGGAAGATGTCACAAATACCTTGGAGAAAACAAAAAATCTGACAGAAATTCTGTTTATTAAAATTATGCTAATACAGAAGAGCTAGAACATATATATGTATCAGATTACATGTAATATAATTGATTAAACAAGCTATAATCTCTTAAGTTAAAAATTAAAGGATTTTAAAAATTATTAACTACCTGAAGGGAGGTTGTAGCCAGGTGGGGGTAGACAGCCATCAATAGAACAAGGGGACACAGCCTCAAGTTGTGCCAGGGGAAGTATAGGCTGGATGTTAGGAGGAAGTTCTTCCCAGAGAGAGTGATTTGCCATTGGAATGGGCTGCCCAGGGAGGTGGTGGAGTCACCGTCCCCAGAGGTGTTCAAGAAAAGACTGGATGAGGCACTTAGTGCCATGGTCTAGTTGATTGGATAGGACTGGGTGCTAGGTTGGACTGGATGATCTTGAAGGTCTCTTCCAACCTGGTTGATTCTATGATTCTATGATTTTATATAGATGGAGGAAAAGATTTTGTATGGTTTTAAGTTTTTAACTATGTTGGCATAAAATCTGTGGAAAAGAATTGCATCTAAAACAACTCATCAGTTTAAGATTTCTTGATTATGAATGCTTTATTGCTTCATTAACTCTTACTTTCATCCTGTGCTAAGTATTCTGCAGTATCTCAGATAATAAATGTTTAAAAACTTACATTTACACAAGAGGATAGCTAAACAAATTCATGGAACAGAAATTCATTTTTAAGTACATAGAATAACTATCTGCTTCATGAAAACCCTGAACTGAAAATAGATGGAAGATGAAACAATATTAAGGGGAAATATGTTTCCTCTCTCTTAACACTGTTCTATACAGTCACTAAAGGCCACAAGATCCTGGCCTGGATACACCTTTCTGACTTCTTAAGTCTTTATGTTATTTCAAAAACAATGGAGCATGAGGTTGCAGCATTTTGGGTAGATGTGTCAAGCCTATGTTCTATGGGAACTGATACTCCAAAACTCAGAAATGTCCTTGGTGTTAATTCTTATGAGTCACCAAAAGTCCTAAGATTTTCTAACAAAGTATTTTGCATTCAACACACTGTCATTGCACTGACTCATCATAAATATAATATTAATGGTGCCACATCCAGTTGGCAGCCAGTCACTAGTGGTGTTCCCCAGGGATCAGCGCTGGGCCCAGTCCTGTTCAGTACCTTTTTTGATGATCTTGACCAGGAGATTGAGTCCAGCATCAGTAAGTTTGCAGATGATACCAGGCTAGGTGTCATCAACACCTAGGAGCAGGTGTTGATCTGTTGGAGGGTAGGAGAGCCCTGCAGAGGGACCTGGACAAGCTGGATGAGTGGGCAGAGGCCAGTGGGATGAGATTTAGCAAGGTCAAATGCAGGGTTCTACAGTATTTGGCCACAGCAACCCCAAGCAGCACTACAGGCTGGGGACAGAGTGGCTGGAGAGCAGCCAGGCAGTAAGGGACCTGGGGGTACTGGTACTCTTTTATTCTGAAGACAAATACATTATCTACCCAATTTAGCAGATTAATATCTGTAGTATCAAATCAATATGTGTATATATATATGCTATTTTAAGACTTTTTTAAAACGAGCAAAAGAGTTTAAAACATCCATACTGTGAGTGGATGTTAGGCTCATTAACTTTGCTTTGCTTATCAGAGTTAAGAATCTTTGGTGTGTGATGCTACTCAGATGTCACAAAACACCATTTAATTTTTAAAAGACACATATTTTGAGAGGTTTTTATGAAGACAACACTTTTCATAAGGAAAGATGACATTTTGGAACACATTTTCTCTGTTTCTGCTTGGCCGTATTTTGGGACTCGTTTGGTGCTGTTTCCACCTGCTTTGTGATACGGCTTTTTTCACGTGTTGAGGAAGTCCAGCAAAATGCCTTTGACTCCCAACTCTAAAAATTCAGTCCCACAACCCTGTAATGACAGAGTACATGTGGCTAAGAGGACTGTGAGCTGCAGTGTGTCTTCAACAGGAAGTATTTCCTTCTGAAATGCAGCATTTGGAGTAGATTGCAAGAGATTAGATTTAAAAGTAAAAAGTCTTTTGTAAGTCCACACTAGGAAAAAAAACCACAAACATTTAATCTCCAGTGTAGATAGGAACAATAATCTACATACTAACTTTTGGTGGGTGATTTGATATCTGTAGTATTGGACCCAAGTAAAATTTCTCAGCCAATTCCTTGATGTCTAATATTTTTTTTTCTATTTTCCACAAAAACAGCTTAAAAAAATATATATTTGCCCTTGTTAAGTACAAGCAATACGGTATCACTCGGTGGTGTACTGTAGCTATGTCACATTTACTGTGTTTTGGAACAAATGAAACTGAACAAAAAAAAAACCCCTGATTTCCAGCCTTTTTTTAGTAACTTGTCCTTTTTTGTTGGATGGAAGTGAAATTTCTCTTTCTCTTTTTTTTTTTTTCCTAGAAGAAGACAATACCTTTTGGCATAAGTCAGTCTTAGTTCTTTATCTCAAATAACTCTGAAACAAAGTCTGTTCCACTTCAAAAGAATATCTAATCTTGGTTATATATTGAAAAAAAATCCTAGAACCTTCAAAAGCTTTCCTAAATAATGTCCTGTTAGAGAATGACACATTGTTGACATCACCTCCATATTTTTTAAAGAGGCTACAAAGGATAGTAACTTTTCTTTTTTTTCCTTTTTCTTTCTTGTTTATTTATCTATTTATTTGTTATCATCTTGAGGCAAGCTTTGAAAAAAAACCAAAACACTATCTTTAAAATGCAGTACTGCACAGGAGTTACAGAAACTCCTTCAAATCAAGCAAAGGAAATGGAAAATTTGGCATCAAAATTGTAACAAATTCCTTTTTTATCTTTTCCTAGTGACAATGAACTCAATGGCATAATTTCCACTTAACCTTGTTTATATTCAGTGAATGATGATAAGGACATGAAAAAGACTTTTCAAGTCTAAATATATAAAAAAAGCTTAGGGACTGATAATCTAATTTTTGAAGAAACTGAACAGCTAATTTTAGTGGAACAAAAGTCAGATCATGAAACCAACACATTTCAGTAAAATGTCAGAAATGAAGCAAGTCTCTTTTTCTTACAGGGTATGTGACATGTTAGTGACAGCTGTGAATACACTTTACATTTTAGTGACTGATAAAAAATAAGGTTCAAAGGTCAAAAAAAAGAGAAAACAAGGCAGGAAATTTTAAACTATGAATCTATCAAATATTTATTTGCTGACTTCTTTGCTGATTTCTTCAATTATATCTCAAACTGGACAGAGGAAATTAACATTAAGTCCAGTTCTTCAAGCAATAGGATGACTGTATAGTTTAACTTCAAAATCATAATTTCATATGGTGTTGAGAGATTTTGGAGGAAATTTTAAGGATAATCATAAACTGTATTTCATAATAGTTAGACTATAAAACACTGAAAATGACAATCTTGTTACTCTTTGAGAACTCAGATGTTATCAAGTCTCAAAGATTTGGTTTGCAAAAAACCATAAAACAGATTGTTTCTCATAATATCCTGAAATCAGTTTGAGCATGCATAAGTCAATATGGTGACATGAGTTTTTATTTCGAGGTCTCCTGTGACATCACCCATTATGCAACTAAATCATTGTCTGATTCTGACAATGTTGAGAGGCAAAGTAATTTTTTTTTCCTCATTGTCTTTGTTCTTTAAAAATATTTTTTTTGGAAAAGTCAGGCTTTGGTGAATATTTCTATGAAGCATATACAGAATTTTACACAAGTTAACCTGCAGAGACAAATTTCATTCTTACTTATGGAACATTACTTTGCTGGAGCAGTACAGCTCACTGATTCCTGGCCACATTTGGATTCTAGAGCATCTGCACCACTGCCATGATACTATGAAACTATTTTACACTAAGCAATGGTCTGTCTGCTTCTGCTCCTTCATACCCTCTTGAATTATTCTGCTTCATGGCCAGAATCAAAGCTTTTTACATACAAATATAAAAGGAGACAATAATACTGAAAAATGGTGAAAACACTGCAAACATCTTGCCTGTCTTCAGAACTTAGGAGAGGGGCAGAAAATTACTTAATGCTTACAAGTCAGAATGACAGATTCCCAATACAGAAACAAGAGAAAAGGAGGTAAGCAAAGTAATTTTAATAATTTGTTCCTGTCAAGCTTCTTCCATTTTAAAATTGGCTTTGAAATTATTGTGTGTGATTCTCATTACTCACAGGAATTTAATGTCTTTCTAGAAGGGGAAAATAGGTTATAGAAAGAAGTAGGACTTTCTCATTGGTCATATATAGGTTAGATAGTGAAATGTGCCTAAAGCTAAACATGTCCCACATGATTGTAAGCAGAAGCTTATATTACTACTTTGAAGTTGAAAGTCTAAGTGTCTAAAGCACCTCTGGACCTGCTTCATGCTTACGAGTTTAACAAAAAAGTTGCACCTTGAATTGATCATGTAAAATTTGAAATGGCAAATTTAAAGCATAAAAAAGTTAGCCCTGCAGTATATTTAAAAGTCTATATACCCTAAACTGCAAGCTCCATTAAAAATCTTAAGAAAAAAGGGGATTTAAAAATGCTGAAGATTCAAACAAGACACAAATTTGTAACTAATGAATCAAGAACTTTGATGTTAGATTCCATAGAATCATAGAATGCACTCGGTTGGAAGGGACCTCTAGAGATCATCTAGTTCAGACCTCCTGCAGTAAGCAGGGGCGTCCTCAACTACACCAGGTTGCTCAAAACCCCACCAAGTCTGACCTTGAATGTCTCCAGGGGTGGGGCCTCCACTTTCTCCCTAGACAACTGCTTCCAGTGTTCCATCACCCTCATAGTGAAGAACGTTTTCCTAGTGTCTGGTCTGAATCTACCCTTCTCTAGTTTGGAACCGTTGCCCCGTGTCCTAGTGGTACATGCCTTATTATTAGACCCTCCTCAGCTTTCTCATAGGTCCCCTTTAAGTACTGGAAGGCCACTATAGTTCACAGCTGAGCTTTCTCTTCTCTGAGCTGAAGAACCCCCACTCTCGCAGACTGTCTTCATAGGAGAGGTGCTCCAGACCTTTGATTATTTTTGTGGCCCTCCTCTGGACCCACTCCACATCTTTCATGTGTTGAAGGCCCTAGAGCTGAACACAATACTTCGGGTCAAGTCTCATCAGAGCAGATTTATGTGATGCATTCTGTTGCATTTATTATTTAGTGTTGTTCCAAAGCTAAAAACTTGGTCACATTTTAATTTTTAGACAGGAAAGAGCATTTTTATGTTCTGTGCTAGAACCCCATCAGCATAAGCACAGCTTGTAGTGAAGTCTTGCATACAGTGAATTATTTTAGCACTGAGCAGTGAATTCTAGCCATATGAAAATTAGATTGCCAAACAGAAGAAGACACTGAGAAAATATTTTTTGAATTAAGGATAATATTGAAAGAAGGCAGTCACGTTCTCAGTTTTTGTTACATTCGACACATTTTATCTCTTGCAATTTGATTTCTAAGAGAGAAATGAAAACTTGTTTTGGATGGGCAAATAACTAGTATTGCCCAACTCATGAAGATACAAACCTTGCTATCAAGAAAGAATTAAAGGCTAATGTATTTGTGAAATGCCGTTACAACTATTCTATAAGAATCATAAGACTGTAGCAGTCTTAGCTGTAATTCTATAAGAATCATAAGACTGTAGCAGAAAGTGTCCTTTCTTATTTTATAAGAGGTCCATTCATACAGACTACATAAGGCAATTAATTATTAATTAGTTTTATTTCAGCTAGAGCTCCAAATTGAAAAATAAGAGATTTAGGTTTGGTTGTGTGTGTGTGTCATAGAACAATTTTAATTTAGCAAAGTAAGAAATGTTTTTGGAAAGTCCTTTTCTATTTGAATACACTGTATTCATTTTTAAAGGGTGGGTAAGACCACTGAGATCACTGCATCAGACCTCATATCTGGCACAAGTCATAGGAGTATTCTGAATTAGTTAAATTTTTGAGTGCAGTGTAAGAAGTGCTTCCTATTCTATTTGAAGAACCATCAGTGGGGAGTCCCTAACAATCTTCTATTATCTGTTGAAAAGTGTGCGGTATTTCTAATATGATGAAGGAGTTCTCAGAAAGCTTAGATGTCTGTCTACAACTCAGCAAGTTTTACAGTGGAGACTGATAGACCTTTTGGAGCACAACTCATTTACCAAAGATTGTTTTAAAAGGCAGTATTATAAAAGTCTTCATAACTGCCCATAGCCTATAAGGAGAGTTGAGGCAACTATTCATACTATAGATGTTTGCTTCTGAACAGAACAAAACTGAATCCAATGCAACTTCTTTGTCATCAGTTTTGAACATTTGGAAGTTGTCTTGTTTCCACTGTGCTTAATGGAAGAGTTTATCATCCGTATATGTTTTGTGGACAGACACTGCAATATTCACTATGATCAAGTCAGTTACCAGTTTAAATAGAGTCTCTTCGAGTATGTTTTCCAAAGTCCAGTCACTCTTGTGGTTATTCCAAGAATGCACTTGCATTTTCATCATTAGTCTTTAATTATGTGCAGTGGAACTGTATGCAATGTTCTCAGAACACTTTTTCCAGAGACAAAATGGCAAGTAATATAAGTTGTGTAGTTACGATTCATATGGAGAATCGCACCGCCTTTTTGTCCACAGCAATAAACTGTGAGCTGTTCAGCTGATTATATTCTCCACTATAGTTTTGTTTAATTTCAAGTTATTAAGGGAAGAATGAAGTGAAGCCAGAATAAGAATATTCATACAGCTGAACTCATCCTTTGAAAATGTATTGAGGCAAAAAGCACGGTGGATGCATGCTGTCAGTGGCACTGAACATTTGCATTGTGCCTCAAAACTATCTGCTGTAGGTTTATTTGAGCTTTTCAGAAGCTTCAAGGAAGATCATTGGAAAAACATCTATCTTGCACAGATCTGTCAAATTCAAGATCATGAAATAAAGAAATATTGTGTAGTGAGAAACATAATCTTTGTTAATCCAACCCAAATTGAGATAACCTTGTGTATTGTGTGCAAGGCCAAGTAAACCAAGTAGTCTTTACTGAAGCTTTTGTTTTATAAACCCTAGAGTGAGAGCATAGTGAGGACTGTCAGATTTCTTTTCTGCTGATAATTTTCTTTACTAGAAAATGCAGAATGGAGTGGCTTCAAACAGTGGATTATGTTGCTTTTAAAAGAGCAGTTATTCCTGTTAATGGATGTTCTAATGAGGTGGTGCAACACTATATGTCTCATATCTAAGCACAGTGATCACAATAAGGTTATACACACTTTTAAAGGAAAAGAATGAGGAAGACGAATGTTATGAATGGAAGAATTGGATTAACACATCTGATTGGGAGTTGGTTGGACGGAAGTGTGCATTGGGGTGTTTAGTAAGATGTATATGGAACTAAAACAGAGAAGAAAAATGTTGTTACATTAAAGGTGACAAAATTCTATTTGTGATTATACAAATACAGACAAAAATAGTTTATTCCTGTTCCTACTGAAATTGTTGTCAGAGGAGGTTCAGGGGGGACCTCATTGCTGTCTACAACTACCTGAAGGGAGGTTGTAGCCAGGTGGGGGTTGATCTCTTCTCCCAGGAAACCAGCAATAGAACAAGGGGACACAGTCTCAGGTTGTGCTGGGGGAAGTATAGGCTGGATGTTAGGAGGAAGTTCTTGATAGAGTGATTTGCCATTGGAATGGGCTGCCCAGGGAGGTGGTGGAGTCACCATCCCTGGAGGTGTTCAAGAAAAGACTGGATGAGGCACTTAGTGCCATGGTCTCGTTGACTGGATAGGGCTGGGTTCTAGGTTGGACTGGATGATCTTGGAGGTCTCTTCCAACTTGTCTGATTCTATGATTCTATTCTATTTTTAGACCTTAGTGGAGTGAGAAGTATAGCCAACCTAAAGGAAGGATGTTCATCCTTGCAGTGGATATATATATATATATTTATATATACATTTTTTTTTAATTAATATTAATCCAAAATGATGTTTATCAGGGACAATGCTTATATATTTAAAGTAAAAACAACAAGAAAAACCCAACCAACCAACAAACAAAAATCTCAAACAAAGAATGGATAATTTAAAGAGAACACATATACCAGAACCACAAGGGAACATTCAGGCTATTAACAGTTAATAAATTTTCTGGCACTCCAAGACAGAAAGAGTGAAGTCTTGCCACATGCTGTGCTCATACAAGTGAGTTCAGCTTGCCTTAATATTTTCTCAAATTTGTTTTAGGCATCATGGGTCCTCCTGCCAGGATTTCGGCATTAGGTAGTTTTTTTCCCCAAATCTTCTCATATTCTTTACTTCCTGCCTTTCTGAGAATTTCTATGCATTTGAGCTTTTTGGTTTCAGTGCTTAGTGACTGTTGTAAGCTTTCCAAGGTTTTCCCAAGTTAAATATATAGTTCAATGAAATTGCTTTCTTCCTAGTTTGCCTTAAGGAATTCCAGGTGGATTTCATGCTTGGGAAGTTACAGTTTGTTTGTTTAAGCTTTTGTTATGATGGGCTGATATTCCGGACTCTGTTTCATGCAGAAAAATCTTTGCAGCTGGAACTCATAACACAGACAAAGTCCTAGCGTGCATTTGTGTTCTGGGTAAGCTGTGTTTCTTGCCTTAGAAATACATTCTTAGGAAAATCTCTCCTTGAGGAATCAATTAATCTGTACTAGTGAAACAACTTTTAAAATAGTAAGAGTCACTTACAACTGCTTCTGTAGAACAGGATGATCATCTTGGCTGACCTTACTGGTCATAAAATGAGAAATTTAAGAAGTAACAGTTCCAGATGTCAGAAAGCTGAAGAAAGAACACGATTTAGATTTGTTTCATAGGTGAAAGATGAAAGTTCATCCTTGCAACACCTGATCACCTAAAAATCTGGCTTAGATTTACAGCTGAGTTCCAGAGCAAATTATTGTGCCACTTCTTCACCCTGTCGTACACTTTGATGGAATTTAAGTGGTTCCAAATCCTCATACATAGCGGGTTCCACTGTCAATTGTGAGCCACAGCTCTGGTTTGAAAGACTACCCATAAGCTGCTCATAACACAGGATCTGTGATTGATACCAGATACGTTATTTCAGAACACCAGTACTGCCAGTTGTTTCTCACCTTTCACTGTAGTCAAACATTTTGCTAAATCAGCAGCAATATTCTGTCTGAATACATTGAGAAGATGTTGTGTACACTGAGCTTCAGTCTTACTGATACCATTTAACCTGAGTTTAACTGGCTGAAGTTTTAGCATGTAAGCATGAGATAATCTTGCAGATGTTCATCTAGATGCTCTACTCTTTCCATTATTGTACCTAGAGGCAAGCTGTTTCCTGACCTTGACAAAGAATCTTTTTTCAAGACTCAAAGTAGGTCCATTACAAAGTTATGGTATATCCAGCACTAACGATCCAGTTGTGCTTGCTATACTTCCTCAGGCAGACTGTACTGAAAGGAAACAATTCAGTAACAACTGTTGTCTGAAGAAGTGGTGGTAATCAGCTCAAGGCCATTCAGAGTGTATTGCCAGAAATATTATCCATTGTACATTAATGTGTGACTCCATTCTGGATGTCAGGCTTCAAGATTTTTACAGAAATGACATTGACACAATGCAGTGCTTTGCCTCTAGTCATATGGCATCCCTCCACTTCACTTCATAGAGGAGAGTAGCTGTTCATATACAGCTGTCATGCAACCACAGAGTGAAGTAGTGACTGTTATTCTCTGGTGAAATTAGGCAATTCATGCTTTGCAATGGCTTAAAGTTACGGGTCTGAGGAGATAGCATTTCGTGCCTGTTTTATGGCGCATGTAATTAAAGATTTCACTGGATAAATGGCTTTTCCAAACAAATGTGCATTTTCCAGCTTTTTAAATAGATGAAAGTGAGCCCTTTTTTTGGCATGAGAAACACCTGCTCATAGATGTCAATTACTCTTTTGTCCCTTTAAAAAATGAACTATCCTAAATTGAATAGCCATTTAAATGTAGTATTAATTAATATTTCATTGCTTTACACTGGAGAACAGATCAGGAAAAGGGTTTTTTGTTCATTGACATCTGGTTAAACAAAGCTAAGTGGAACCTTCTGACATTATCAATGAAAAGATCGGAAAGGAAAGCTGTTCTGTACAATAGCCTCCTTCATATATTTGTACAACTGTTCTATTCTGGTTTGTTACAAAACAATACAGCTTGTGTCGGTTATTTTTTATCTTTAAAAAGACGTAGTTACAGTGTTCATGAGCTATTTTTCATTGTTTTAAGATCCAACTATAGTCCATTTGCCTATGTTTGAATAATTTCTGAAGCTTTTGTAAGAATATGCTGATCTTGTCTCATTGAACTGTTAGTCCTCTGAGTTGATCCATCTTACACTTCATTTTGAACTCAGCCCTAGTGAGTCGTCATTTATTTCCATGAAAATCCAGTTACCACCATCAAGTACTGCAGTCAACCACAAATGTGTCTGTGCCTTCCAGATGAAAAGAGGAAGTACTTAATTTTATTCCATATGTTGTTTTGTGTATGGAAAAAACCTACTCAATAACTACCAAATACAAACATTCTGAACACTGCATAATATTCTGAAGAGAAAGAATGCGCCTGCAGATGTGTTTTTCCTCGATTAGTCTATTCCCAGAAGGAGTGTTTTGACTTTCCTGTGCCCCTCAGTTTATGCTCAGTCATTCAAATACTGCAACCTTCTTCTCTGGTAGCAAGCACTTCCAAGAAGGTGGCCAAGATCAAGGACCCAATCGAGTAAAATTTAAACTTCTGTTCATAATGCTGTCTTACACACACACACAGAGGCACATGCACACATTGCATTATGCAAAACAGCATTTTATACTTATTTTTGTTTTCATACTCTGAAATTTTAAGTAATCTGTGTTTTATCAAATGTCTAATGGTAGTCCTGATTGTGCTAATTAGAATAATAAACCACATATAAAATATCTAAAAGTTATTTGAAAGGAAATAGTTCTTGCAGAGTTTAAATGTGTCATTATATGTGATGCTGGAGGAATGTAACTTCCAAACAAATATTTGCATCAGTGGAAACAACAACAAAAAAAACCCCTCAAATTAGAAAATACCATCTAATAATGCCCTTTATTATTCAGTTTGAATTAGAAACATAAAAAATTAGTTATTAAATTATTCTTTGAAGCTAAGGAAAACAATTTCTGATAAGGAAACCAGTTGCGTGCTGCCAGGAAAGGTGACAACTGTCATGGAATCTGCTAAGTTCCACTGAGGTTTATGTGAAGTGAAATATGTATGTAACATGAAGAAAGAGAGTAACTTTAAGCCCTGCAAAACACTGGGGACAATAGCCCATATGGCTTTGGCCACATGCTGCTTATACAGCTGGAATATTACATTTCCATGAATGAATTTTGAATGGTTTTATAACTCTGAGCGCTTCTTACAGTAGTACTTTTAATAATATTTAACTGGTGTGGTTGAGCATGATTTTTTGTTGTTGTTGTTGTTGCATATTACTTTTATCACTGAGTTGGTAAATTTACCACAGAAATTCCTAAAGGAAGTTAAACATTTGAGTACACTTAATTTAATTAAAGATCCAGTTTATCTGCAAGTATGTCCACTAATTGATAAGCATTGAGCTGTTGTAGCATCATAAAAATAACAGAATCAAAAATAAGAAAACAATGGGATGTTCAAATTACAACTGTTAAGTCCTTTCATAAACTGGTGCCTGAAAGATTAAAATCCCTGGACAGTTATTTAACTGTCCAGAACCCCAGTGTGGAATATTCTTAATTAGAAAAATGCAAATGGTGTTAATAAAATTTTTGACTGCTGTAAATCCCTTGCATAAACCAGGTTGTCAAGTCATACTTTTCTGTCTTCAGGAGGTGAAATAAATCAGAATTGCTGTTTACCTTGCACCAGGTACAGAACTGAGTGAAATAACTGCATCTCTTTCTACTCTGTTTGAACAGTAAATGTTACATGCAGCATCCACATTACATTCCTAGCCTCAAAAGGACCACTGCCTTGACCTGCTGCAAGACACAAGCTCACATGGCATTCATAGATTGTCAGGGTTTATTCTGATGTCTCTTCTCTACTTTGGTCATATGCCCAGGCCTGCTGATGCTTGACTGCAGTATAGGTAATGGAGCACCACTAATACTGTCAATACAGCAAGAAATGAAAATTCACTTCCAGGGCTACAAAGACCTCAGAGGAAAATGGTAATTCAAATCCTACTCTGCAGTGCTTGCCCATAGGCGTGACAGAAGGCACTCTTCACATTAATTAAATAGTTAAATCTGCTTGGCAACTCCTTCTTTCATTTATAGTTTTACCTCATTAAAGACTGAATGCAGACATAATATTTGGCTCAGAAATAATACTGTTAGGAATGATACAGCCTTCATTTGACTGCAAATGTACATATAAATTTACCACTCAATGCTAGATTTCCCTTTGAGAGAAGCTACATATGAGGGATCTGTCAAGTTAAATATCTGTATTTAGCAGTGAATTTATGGGAAAATATCACTTACTAAGTAATCAGTAGCTATTTAAAGTGTCATCAGTGAAAAGGAAAGCCCGTCTTTGTACTATAAATTGATCAATAGTAATTATACGTTGAATCAAGGATTTTATAATTCATCAGGTTTGCTTAAACAGATTGATTTCTAGCTATCAGGAAAGAGTGTATATACACATGTGAACTTAGACACCACTTTTAAAACAGATTTAAAATTTTATACCACAGAAATACAGTAACTTACTACTTTTAAACCAGATTAGAATACTCCAAAGCTATTTCAAGGCAGGATGTGAGAGAGGACAGAGAAAGCTCATTCCATTTTTCTAAAGGTGGTATGTAGCAACTTCCATGTGGGACACTCCAGCCTTTCCAAGATTTCCACACAGGGCCAGCAGATAGACATCTATGACTTACAGAAAGTCCAAGCCACAGGTAGCCGAGTCAGAAGCCCTAGACCATTTTACGTGGAACAGCGTGCTTAGGTTTAGAAAACTGAATCATATTCAGAGTCTATAAAGACAACTACAGGGCCAGCTGAACTTGGGAATAACCAGAGACAAAAATACAGAATGTGTGAAGTTTGAAATAATGCTAATAAGAAAAGTGGATTAAGTCTGTATTGAAAGTGTAGAAGTTCAGATTGGAAATGCAAATTCCATGTGCACTTGTTATTACTTGATATAAAGATTGATTTTTAAACATAATGTGCTCTTTGCACTTATTTCCACATGTGGTGTCTCAAACTTCAATACATCAGCCTGATCCACAACATATAGGATAATTAATTTAGTACCTACATAATGGAGAATAGTTGAATTTAACTTAAACTACTTTCAAATGTGACAGTGTGTTAACGTAGTAAGATAGGTCATTATGCTTCTTTGTCTGTAAATTATGAAAAGTACTAATTGTGAAAACTGGAGATTCGCTGTATCCTCATGAGTAGAATATTTTTAAACTGGCCAACCTCAATTTTATTAGAAAAGATGTATGCATAAATATTCTTTCATAGCCTTTAGGAATTTTTAATCCTTTGTGGAAAACATTAATCTTTAAATTCTACTGGGAAAATGAAGGTTCCAGAATATGTAATTCAAGAGATTGTTTCTCCTGTGTATAAAATACTTACCTTGTAATGTTACAGTCAGAATATTTTATTTTTAATAACCTTTTGGGGGAAAAAAAAGAAAAAAGTATTTACACTTATAAGCATACATTAAACAACAAAAACCATGGATTACTTCACATTTTACCAGTGCATCTGTTGAATTAACTATAAAGCCACCTCATGATTATTTATTTTTAGCTCACTTAAGTACACCAATATAAATCTGTTAACTCTCATATTTGTGTAAAAGCATCTCCTTTCATCATATTTGTGTAAAAGCATCTCCTTTCAGAAATGAAAACATAAACCCTTGCGTATTCATCAGACTTATTGATTCTCAGGCATGAAAGTGACTTTTAAAAATCTTTAACTTTTGTAGTAGTTTTATTTGTTAGGTCACAATTCAGAAGAACCTTAGTTTTACCATTGCAAACTTCTTGAGTGTTTAGCCCTTCTTAGACAATAAAGATCTGTATTTTCAAAAAAAGTCAGTTTTCATATGTGACAGAATATATTCCAAACATATTCTATACATTGAAAAATAAACTAGTGAACTAGCAACTTTGTTCACTTATAAAGACGTAGCTTAAGAACAGATTTTTTCCAATAACAACAACCAAAAAACTAGTCACACTGCTAGTGTGTTTAAGGAGATTAAATGACTTTTCATGACTTACTGCAATTTGAAAAGATAGGAAATTCACCATCTGAAGCCAAAACCACATGAAATCAAAATGATGCACCTGCTGTAGTAAAACTCTGTAGAACATTAATTCTTATTGATACTATTAATTATTATCAGTGGTTGGAAATTTGTACAAGCTATTTTTTTGTAGCTTCTTGGTATAATTCCCTTGGTAAATTAAATTTCTGTAGGAAGACATTCTGTATTATACAGTCATTTTTGTAGTGTCTCTTTACAGAAAAACTCTTTATTTTTTTTTTATTCTCTTGCAGAAGCTTTCTTTGAAAAAAGAGTCTTACCACATGCTGAATTCACTACATTTATCTATCTGTCACCATGACTTCCCATAAATCTACCTGTTCTGAAGTTTCCCTGCAGTGCACATCAGTTTAAGTATTTTGTTTGGGAATTCCTAAATGAAAAGTCTGACAAAGAACAGTGCCATTTGCAATGTGCTATAAGGGTCTAAGCTGCAACACACCAGAAATATTCCTACTGACATGACCTGCATTGTTTTGGGCATAAAAAGCAGTATCCTTGCTACCAGTAGACAAAGAAGTAAGTAAAACAAGTCTGATTTTCCAAAGTGGGCNAAAGTAAAGTAAAGTAAAACAAGTCTGATTTTCCAAAGTGGGCTTCTGGAATTTTTTATTTTTTTTTAATACAAGTACCTTTTTGTTAGGTTCTATTTGAGATGAACCAGTTTCCCACGCTATGGAACAAATAGTGAAATGGCTGTAATATCAGAGGAGATTGAAATGAACATGTGAGGTGTGTGCTGCATTTGCTTTTGAGTCTTCAGTCCTTAAAATTCTTAAATCCTTAGACACCATTTGCATCTCAGTTATACTGAGGGAATGATTTATTTGAATATCTTGTCTTAAGGTATACCACAGTCTCGTGTAAATACACCTTAAAACTGCGTTGTTTCCTACTGTCAGAGTTCAAAATTAGAAGCAATACCACTAGTATTTCAGCAGTTCATAAGCTTATTTTCCATGGTGACATTCGCTCTGAAGCTGACATTTCCCAGCATTATTTATCGCTTGTTTGTATTGGGATTTCAGTACTGACAGTAATGATAGCATGTTGCTTTCCTTTGGCTAACAAGAATTTTGTGTTTCATTCTAGTTGATCTGCCTTGTAAAATAAGTACACTCTCATGCTACATTTTTGTTATATGGAGAGTGGTATGAGTCAATTTCTATGCAGGTGTTAATTCTTGCATTTGAAGGTATTTGGTTTTTCAAAGTTATTTTAGAAACTTGAATTAAAATGGAAGGAACCAGAGAAGGAATTTTCATACTAGGTGAAATCATAGCAACACAGAAGTCAGTGGGAGTTCTGCTTCAGTGAGGGTAGATTGGATCTTATTAAGCATATAATATATATTCCTCCTATGCTTTTCCATAAAGCCAACTGAAAAAGAAACAACAGCCCCCTGGCTATTGATTTACAATCAGTAACCAATGTGTATAGTAAACCAGCAGTGTCGGGGAATGTATAGGCTGGATGTTAGGAGGAAGTTCTTCCCAGAGAGAGTGATTTGCCATTGGAATGGGCTGCCCAGGGAGGTGGTGGAGTCACTGTCCCTGGAGGGGTTCAAGAAAAGACTGGATGAAGCACTTAGTGCCATGGTCTAGATGACTGGATAGGACTGGGTGCTAGGTTGGACTGGATGATCTTGGAGGTCTCTTCCAACCTGGTTGATTTTGTGATTCTATGATAGCTCATCCACAGGTTCTCTGTGCCTTGATGAACTTTTCCCATGTTGTACTGCATTAATCGTTTGGTTAAGAATCACAGCCTCTTTTTTTGAAAAGCTTGGGACTACACTAAGCCAGAGATGGGGGAAATATACAGTATCTCAATTTTGTGGTGGAATAGCTGGGACTTAGAGGGCAAGTTGCTTCCTGGTGTTTGCAGAATTCGTGGCAGGCTTGGGAACTGACTGAAAACCTCTAATGTTGCTCCTTGGAGGTTAGTTCTTAATATACCCAAAAGGTCTCTGAAAATATTTCTAAACAATAATGGTAGATAACTTTCAGAGAGAGAATCATGTAGTTTTTCATTTGTCTGTTATGTGTAGATTAGCTTCAATATGTGCCTATTCTCTTTTCTGATCCTTGAACATCTGTGTTCTCTGTGCAAGAATATCTGATTTTTATTGTGTCTGCAGTAGGTTTGAGTAGGAGGTATAGCCTATTTTTTATGGTTTGTTTTGAAATGCACACTTTGTTTTTGTGTTGTCTTTGAAATTCCCATGCCCACTCATCTTTAGATGAAAGAAAGCTGTTCATTTATGCAATAAGATATGATATAAAATGTATTTGGGAATGATAATTTCACATTTTGTGAATTCTTCAAAGACAGAAGACTGAAGGTCAATAAACTTATACTTCAGCAAAGAGCCACGCCAAAGTTATGAAAACAGTTCTCTTGAATCTTCAGCAGCTGTTTTCTTTCCTTCATGAACTGAACCGATACCCAGTTTGTCTGGGAAGTTCCCACTTTTGTGGATTTCCTCACATCTGAAGTGAATCAAGCTTTTTATGTTCTGTGAAGTGTAAGATATATTTCCCCAAAACACTTAACAGAGCATTCCCCCGACCCATCGCTGCTAGGAATGACAACATATTGGAAAACATTCACCTCAAACTCTAGTATTTGACAATGTCCAGAGAGACTAGATATAGTCACTGGAAGCACTAGTTTTAATTCATAGACCTTTCCTGTGGCCATATACTGTAGAAACACAAGAGTCCTTGGCCCTAGATGCTTCTAGTAGAAATTCAGGTGTAAATCATATGACTGTCTTGCTTTGGAGTAGGCAAAAAAATGTCAAATCTGAGATACTTCCAGTGAAACTCTTCAGAGTCAAGGAATCAGTGTTTCAGTAACAAAATGTTTTTGCTCTTTCTGGATCATTTTTCTAACCATACTATACTCAGATCAAGTTATCGCCCCTTTGTGATACTTTATATTCTGTAGTCTTTATGCTGGAGACTGCAGCTGCTGGCTGGTTCCATCTAATACAAAGCATGAGTTTCCTTCTCTGGAGGCTTTCAAGGCCTGTCTGGATGCGTTCCGCTGTGACCTGAGGTCGATTGTGTGGTCCTGCTCTGGCAGGGGGGTTGGACCCAATCATCTCTTCAAGTCCCTTCCAACCCCTGACATCCTGTGATCCTGTGAGTGCAGTTGAAGAAATCTGGAGAAGATGTGATTTACTCTGCTTTGTTTTACTGCTTTTAACAGAAGGGTTATATTGCACTAACAGCAATTTTAGATTACACTCTACCTACCTTGAGCTGTGCATGCTGTAAAACTGCACAGCTACATGGATAGTGAGAATCCAATACTGAAGGCCACGACAAAAGTCTTAACCTCAAATTAAGGTACTGGAAAGCCAGGCTGATTCAAGTTGGAAACATGCCCAGCTAGGCCCAGAGCTGAAAGCTTAAGTCTGAGTAGATTCTGAGTGTAGGAAAAAAAAAGGCCTGGTGTCTGAGTTGACAACGTATGAGAAATAGAACACAAAATCTTTACAATCAGAAACGTCAGGGAATTTAATATCAGCTACTGCTGTTAGCCCTGCCTAAACTGCCCAGTTCAGCCCAGCTGTCACTGAGGTTAACAGGAGTTGCATCGACTTGACAGCAGTGGATTATGTTCCCAAAGATAAACCAGTGTTACTTTTTTATTCCTTTGTACTGTTTGTTGGGGTTTTGTTGTTTGATTTTTAAATTCTTGTAGATGAAAGAGCAATAAAATGCCTTTCTAGAGTAATGATAAAGATAAAAACAATGATGTTCAGAGGTAAATAAGATGAAAGATTAAAATGGTTTTTATTATACGAAAAGACTATCTGAGCCTCACAAATCACTGGAATTCGTGTCACAATACAGTCACTGGTTCTACAAATTCATGAATAATGCATCAAAGAAAAATCTACAAACTTTGGAAGAGCTGTACTATGAGAAATTAAATGTTTTAGCTGGCCACTGGTTCTTTGGTTTCTAAACATTGTAAATGCATCAAAGGAGCCACTTAGACTGTGTTACTGTTTATCTCAATACCATTGTTTGATGTTTCACTTCTGATGCAGATGAGTCTTTTTTTTTTGTAGTTAACTCAAATAGTCATAAGTATACACTGAGGGCAAAAAGAGTCTTTAATTTTAAAGAGACTATTAACTTTTAGTTTATATTTTTAAATCCAGTGCTTTGGTATTTCAGTGCTTCAGTATTACCTCTGTATCTTGTTTAAAGCCTTAGAATGCTGCTTGATTCTAGCTGAGGGACATGTGATAAATGGTGTTTACTACTCATGCACTGACCATTTCTATCCTGCATGCGAACAGTACAAACAGAGTGCACATATCCCTGTTTTATTACTACTAGGAGCACTAAGGGATTTTATTTGTTAGTTTGCTTGTTTGGCTAATACCAAATGACCCTCCCAGAAAGATGCAGCAAGGAATCTGTTCCTGTGAGTTGTCTGTTGCTGGCACTGATCATGGGTAAGGACAAACTCAAATTAATCCCACCTAATATTGGAAATTAAATGATGTATCCAAATGAAGAGAGTAATTGCCTTACTCTTCTTCCACAGTTAGTGAGAGGAACAGAAAGTGCTTGGGATGCCTCCCTCTTTTGAATGAAGTGAGATGGTAGAATGTCCAGGCTCCTAACTTATATGTGCCTAGAATAAATAATGAATGCTAAAGATTCAGTGATTGATGAATAAATTAATGGTGGATACAGAACTCATCTTGCAAATGGAAATGGAATTAAGATTACATCATTTTTCCTTGCTGCAGGGTAAAGAAAGAGCATGAGGATTTTTTTTCCCCTCTGTTAAGATACCATTCCTGTGGAGTTCTATAGTTAAAACATCATCCGCAGGCAGCATGCTGCACCTGTTACTGGGACCATATTAACATTTACAAGGAAAGACTATTTTAAAACCTTAACTGTCCATCATTTCTTCTATTTGTATTTGATTATCTTTGTGTCCTGAACCAATGCTTTCTAGTTATTAACTATCATAAATTGTTTTTACCTTACACATTGGATTCTTGTATCCCCTTTAAAACTTCTACCTGTAGTTTCACTGGTACAAGTAATCCTTTGAAGCTAAGTTCATTCGTCTTTTGATGTTGTTCTTTTCCAGTACAAGAGTCAACATAGTGTGGGTAATTTGACATCCATAAACATATTTAATTAACATTTGTAAGTTTAGTGTTTTAGAAAGTGAAGTTTTTTGGAAACACTTTGTGAGTTTAGAATGGTCAAGAACTACTATGCAGTTTACTTCAGGGAACTTACAGTACCATATGAGAGTCATGTGCACAAGCAGATTAAAAACAAATTAGAATACGTTACAGCATGTTTATATACATCTAATATAAGCACAAAGTATAAACTAGACTATAATATTTCTCATTTAAAATATGTTACTGATTTTGCTAGTGGAGTTTAAACCTTTTATACTGTAACAAAATGAATGTATGACTACATTGTTGTACTTGATGTTGAGACTTTACTAGTTCACATTCAGCCTCTCCTTTGAAGAGACCAAAATAAACTGAAGTAAAATTAAATTAGTTTTATAGGCATTTAAGTAGATATTATTATTTTCCTCTTCTATGTCACTGAAACAATGTGATTTTAGGAAAATGTATGTGCACATATCCATTCCCTGTTTGTTGCTTACAACAACCCAAGGAGCTGGGGTTGTTTAGCCTGGAGAAGAGGAGGCTCAGGAGTGATCTCTTTGCTGTCTTCAACTACCTAAAGGGAGGCTGTAGCCAGGTGGAGTTTGGTCTCTTCTCCCAGGCAAGCAGCAACAGAACAACTGGACACAGTCTCAAGTTGTGCTGGGGGAGGTATAAGCTGGATGTTAGGAGGAAGTTTTTGACAGAGAGAGTGATTTGCCATTGGAATGGGCAGCCCAGGGAGGTGGTGGAGTCACCATCCCTGAAGGTGTTCAAGAAGACTGGACTTGGCACTTAGTGCCATGGTCTAGTTGATTGGGTAGGGCTGGGTGATAGGTTGGACTGGATGATCTTGGAGGTCTCTTTCAGCCTGGTTGATTCTATGATTCTATGATTTAGATCTGAGATAAATATTCATTAGTTAACATTATTTGCACTTTAACCCTACCATATTTGTCATGTGATAAATCTTTCCATTACGAAGTCTGGTGAGTTTATATTGCAAGAGGAAGATCACAAGATTAGAATCATAAGATGCTTATGCTGTAGTTCAGAAAGCACATTAGATGTATGTCAGTGTATTTAAACAAGAATTCTAGTACTGATTTAACAATGAGAATACAGGTTCAGGTTCTATTTTTAAACCTATAAATGCATTTACCATTTCTGACAGGTTTGATTTTTTTTTCCTGTAATATATCTCAACTATTGTCAAATACAAAAATGTTTTCCTCCTCTTTACTACTTTCCCCAAGTCTGCTGAGAAATATTTTTCATCTCCATAAATCAAAGTCCTTGTTGAGAATTAGAATACTCTCCTAGTCAAGGGAAATGGGGATTTAGATCTGTGTCCTAGCAGCTCAGATGTTAAAACAGATTCACAAGAATGACAAGAGTTATAAAGTTCATTATTAAAGCAGTTTCATTTTTTTTTGTCCACAGACTTCAGAGAAGCTTTATATTATTAGTAGAGGGTAGAAGAGACTGTAGTTTCAACTATATTTCTTCAAAGATTGTGCATTTCTCAGTTGAAATAACATAAGAAAATTTTTGCAGTAATTACTTGGCATTAAAAAGCACATTTTAATGACAAGAATGATGAGCAAAGAGCCATAACCCTCAAGAGGGAAGTCTCTGATTAAGAAAGAAGATGACAAACTGTGCAATAGTTCTAATTAAAATATACCTTGGATGCGTACACAAGGATCTGTCAATGAAGAGAGCCTCTGATGTACTTAAGGTGTGCATTAATCAGCCCTTCGCACATTTGATTTATATTACTACTTTGCATTTTTAAATCAAGATTTTTGCTGTTAAATAAGAATCTCCCACTTAATTTTTAACTAGACCCAAGAGACTCTTTGGTAAATGTGTAACATTTTGAAATAATTGTTTATTTATATTTTGCCATGACCTGGTTTCCCAAGTCAGCCCAGGGCAGCAGGATGGAGGTTGTGCTGAGATTCAAAAATTCACTTGGGGTAAATTAAGGTAAACTGACACCAAACAGCTGAAGAGTTAGGTTTATTTGATCCAGTGAGAACTCTCAGTCACTTGTTTCTCTAGGATGCCTGGTTGGACCAGAGGAGAGGGAAATGGGAAGTAAAAGCAAGGAAAAACAGAGAAAAAGAGAGAGAGAGAGAGAGATTGGAAGGAGAGAAAGTAACCACCCTTGATTCCTGCAGCCTCTCATAGGCATAGTCCAAGTTCTTTGGTAGTGGGTGTACGCCCAGCAAGGTCTTCTGTGGTAGATGCAACACGTGGACCCCAGAGGTTGTGGTCCTTTTGTACCCCTCCACGTGGCAGGCATTCTCTCTAATTCACAGAGAGCTTGAGCATGGGGTCCCTTCAATATAATGTCCATTACAGGCCTTTCAGCGGTGCTCTTGCAGTGGTTTTAAAATCAGGGGGAAACTGCATCCACAGAGCTTACCTCTTTCCATGGTTAGACCACATGTTAGAACCAGTTGGCTAGCAGCTCTAGTTGAGGGTCATCAAGGGCTATCAAAAACCATTAACATGTCTATTCAGACCAAGTATACCATACCTGTCAGGAGAGTCATTAAGGGCCATCAGCCAGGCCCCATAGAAGATTGGTCTCCAACATATTTTTTATGCAATTTTTGTTATTTGTATGGACCTTTTTTATCCTCTTATTGTATGGTTTGATGTCTTCTTTTGTTGTCAGAACATCTTTTGTGGTCAGGACATGGTTTATTGTCAAATCAACATTTATTTGTTCTGTCAATAGCACCTCAGGTCAGTTTTATGGTATCAAAACATAGCCAGCCCCTGCCTATTTTAGTCATATTTTACTGTATTAATTAGACTGGTGGAACCTAACTGGCTATGGACTGTGGCTTTAAAAAAATCAAAAAGGAAAAAAGTTAATTACTCATCCCACTGGGACTGTAACAAACATCAGCTAATGAATTTTAAATATTCTGATGCATCTTACCAGCTTAGACTTCCTTTTTAACTGTATTTTAAAGTATATTAGCTATTTGTTGTCATTCCTTAAACCTAACAGAAGTTTTTGCAGTATTTTGATAGAATTAGATTTTCTCAGGCTGTATTTTCCATGGGAAATATACCTTCCAGATTGCAAAGACGTTGTTTATTAATAATTTAGAGAGATATGTAGGAAGGCACTATCCCAACCTGCTTGAGATACTGCTCATTTGCTTTGATCGTTTGCCTTTGATCATTTGCAAATTTAGGTCCTGTTACTGCTAACACTCATGGGCTTAATTCTCCTTTAGATAAAGGTTTGTAGCAATAAGTTCTTGAAGTTTTTTTTCTCTTTCCATCAAAGACTGAAGGCTCTGATGTTTTTGGAGAAGTGCTAGATAAATACAAAGGTTACAGAGCTTTTTCCCTATGAATTCCAGCAGAAATTTTCTTTTTTTCTGCTCCTCCTTTTCCTTCTTTTCAACACTGTTAGGAAACATGTCCAGGCTGCTTCCTACCACCATGCACAGTCCTAGTAGATACCACTCCTGCAATTTGATGTAACTGTGTGTGTCCCTTCACGTAATCTAAGATGTGAGCCTTACAAGTCTGTAATTACTGAAGCCCTGTAGGAGGAAGTTTGTCAGTTTCATTAAAGTAGCACTTAGACAGGGACTTTGATTATGCTGAACCTTTGAGTAAGACCATAAATTATTTTCTAATAGAAATAAATAAGATGGTAATCCCCTACACACCTGAGAAGAAGCTACAACTGCCACATATCATCCCAAATTTTCGACAGATTGTACCTTCCAAGTAGTGTAATGCATTACCCAAGCTTTACCACCTGAAGAATTTGCACATAGAGAATGAAAATTAGTGTCACTCTGTAAAAATTAAACAAGAATAAAATTTTAAACTTCATAACTAGTATGTTCTATTTTCAGTGTGATAAGGCACAAATATCAGAAGAGAATGTTGCTTATTTTACAGGAAATAGCCCAGGCAGAATTTGAAATATCCCAATGTGGTATTCTGCCCTGGGTTCATAAAAGAATAATAGGAGCATGTGTGCTAACACAAAACCCTCTGCAGAGTAAGGACAATATGCGCAGTTTTCAGGTTCACGAGAGAGCGTGCTGAGCCTCTAAGTTAATTCACTGGGGTTATTTTTGGTAAATTCAGCCTTACAAATATAAAGCTGAGAAAACTACATGAAATGTATCATTTCTGTTCCCACTTTACCAGCTGAATGGGCTCCAGAGTAAGAAACCAGTTCGTACTTTGCCCTGCTAAGAAGCAAACTAAAACCAGCTTCAGAAACTACACATGCTTCTGACACTGTCTAGCAATTCTTTGAAGCTGTACAGTTAGAAGTATAAATATATTTTCTTTGCTGTGTTACTGTTTGAAAGACACCCACCACAAGGGAAGTCTGACTGCAAAGCACATAGTGATTTCTCTTGTTTAAAGTGATCTCTGCAGGCCTGTACCTGGAGAGTCCTATTCAAGGTAGGATGACTTTCTGATGGCATAACCTTTGCTACTAGTAACTGTATTATCTTTCTTTTTTCTACCTGGCATTGTGTTTAGCTTCCATTATGTGTGTGGGGAAAGTAGATGGATGTGAAACAGGCATCACAATTTTCATTTGCAGTTCTCTAGAAGGTCTGGTTATGCAGATGTTAGAGCTCTTTTAAAGATAACAAGCAAACAGAGTGGATGTACCTCTGACATACTGTGAGGAAGAGAATACACATCTGGGTCTCCTGATTTTAGATCAGGATGGAACAGATTAAAGAACGAGGCAGATTTAGACTGGATCTTAGTGAAACTCTGGAATAGGTTGCCCAGGACGGCTGTGGATGCCTCCTCCTTTGGGGATGTTCAAGACCAGGTTGTATGAGGCATTGAGCAGATGAGTCTAGTCGAGAGACATCCCTGCCCACGGTGGGTGATGTAGGAGTGGATGATCTCTAAGGTCTCTTCCAGCCTAAACTATTCTGTGATTCTTCTTCTCCTTTTAAAATGAATCTTATGACAGGGCACTAGAGAATAGTGATTTCCCCATAGAGCTGAGAAGAGTGACCCCTTGGCATTTATAGAAGTCCTCAGCATTGCCTTCAGGGAGTGGAAGAATGCTTAAAGGGGAGCAAAGAGTTTCTTCCTTAACTACATCAGAAAATCCAGTCTGACATCCTAAGTGGAATCAGAAGGTAACTCAGAAGGCCTAGTTCAAGCTCTGCCAGATCACAACCCATGCTACTTCAGAAATCAGATGAATACAAGTAAGGAAGCAGTTTGCATGTTTTGGCAGCAGCATTCAAACCAGTAGGGATGTTGTGGAAGGAAAAGAATGTCAACTGGAAAGATGGGTGTTAAATTTATCATTTTAAACAAAATTAAGCTTCTGAAAGTCTCCTATGTCAAGATCTAATTCTAAAATGTACAGCTTAGATGTTCTTTTCAACATATGCATGTGAAGGATGTAAATCCATTGAAGGTATAGATTCAAGTCGCATTTCTTCCAAAAGGAAACACTTTTGAAAAATGTTAGCATTGTATTGAGTCAATATTTAAGAGATGTTATTAAGTCTGATGTTTAGCAGCTTTTTAATCTAAAGATATCCAAGGAGAAGATGGAAATATGTGGAAACTATGGTAAAAATAAAGCTAGAGATCTGTCGTGATATGTGTATGGTTAGACACCACTAGTCACCGGGAGTCTAAAAGACTTCTTCTGCCCAATATTATTGAGAGAGGAAAAAAAGAGAGGGAAAACCAGACAAATGCAATGAATGGTTTCTGATGAGCCTTATTTGCACACCAAGTGACATCTGACAATATGGGAAAGACTCAGTTTCAGGGTGTTAGCGTTTCAATTCATGTCCATGAGACAGTGAGAGAAGAGAATTAAAAGCTTTATAAGCAGTATTATGCTTCTGTTGTAAAATGTCAATCCATGCAAGTCATGATCAGTAACTACACTGTATTTAATGTTTTTACAAAATCTATACTGAATATTACATCTTGACAAATGCATAGCTTCTGAGAACATCTTTAAAAAGTAATAAAACTGATTTTCTCTGGACAAGATGTTATTTATAGTGTATATTAAATTTATATACATATGTTAAATTTTTATTATCCTTGGTGCCACTCGAAAACTTTGCTTTGCTGTTTCTTACGTTTTATTTTGTCTTAGTGTCTTAATCTATCCTCCTGTTACAAACCCCATTATGTCCATGTTTCTGTATACACACCAAATAAGTATCTGATTGTCTGTTTCAAGCCTCCAACTCTCTTCTCTATGAGTTTGAACCATCTAAAATTGCATGAAGTGAACCAAAACTGATTACTGCAACTAGAAAACTGAATATTGATCTAGAGATAAATATAATTACAGTTCCTTTCTAAATTTTTTTAAGAGATTAAGTGATACACTGTGAAGGATCAATATTGTACCTCTTAAAGAAGATAACATAGGATCAAATGTTTGCTAAACCTGTCAGAAGGAGGATAAAATGGATTGAATGGTGTAAAGGCCAAACCATTTGGTTATTCTGCATGTTGATTTTGAAGACTTCTTCCAATAGAATTCTTTCAGGAATAAACTTTTCGTAGATCATGACTTAAAGTAAATTGTCTTATTATGAACTTGATTTACTTTGGATTTACTTTGGATTTACTCTTTAAAAAGACTACATAGCTGTGGCTGACTGTGTCATGGAGGAGAAAGTTGGCATTCCGTTGATCAGCTTTACTAAAAGGAATTATTGGGAGTTAGCATTTGGCAAGAATCATGATTTGGAGTTCTGTAAGTTATTTTGAGTATTTCCTTTTCTGCCTCAAATGAAGTAAAATAAGGTCTTCAGAGAAGCAAATGTCACCCACCACTTTGCTGTAATATAACAGTCTGTACACATTCAGTGATTTCAATAAAAAGGTCAGGCATAGACAGATGTTAATAGAAAACAAAAATCTGGGTGCTCGATCTAAGCAGAGGATTGAAACTTGAGAAGTAATCAAGTTAGGACACAATTCAGTTCAGAAGATGATGTACTTACAGAATAGTGGAAAGCTGCTTGGCACACATTTTCAGTAGTTTTGGCAATACTTAGCTGGAGCACTGAATCAGAAATAGCTGTGATGGACAAAGCCAAGAAGCATCCTTGCAAGATCTCAGTAAAAATATTCACGAGAATTAACTGTGCTGGAAATAGTAATCTTGGTGTCTGCTGTTGTATTCAGACATAATAATGCTAACAAAGGCCACCTCATTGATTAGCATGTCTTGATATAAGGTGAGGAGAGACCAAATTCCATGTCTTCATAGGATTTCTAAAGTCCCATTGAAATTTCCTCAGATTTTCATCTTTGTAAAATAAATATGTTTGCATTTACAGCAAGAGATATTAATCTCTATTTTCTGGCAAATGGGCCCATTTACTTGCTGGGTAAAGCAAGATGTGTAGAAAAGAATGAGCTTGTTGCTTCTGGTTCATCTGCTGTATTCTTAACCCCAGGGAAGGTAGGAAGATTTTGGAGAGAAAGGATTGGAAACAGCTTTACTAGCTCTCCTACTGCCAGGGAATCTATCACACTAAGAGTATCACCTGCTGGTGAGATGTTTTTCACTCCTCTGTGCCACCTGGTTGCTGCAGAGGGAGAGAAAAGAGAAGCCAGACCATTAAGTGCATAAACTGTAAAATGTCATTCTCATTTTGAACATGTGCAAAGCATCAGAGAATCACAGAATCAACCAGGTTGGAAAAGACTTCTAGGATCATCAAGTCCAGCTTATCACCTAACCCTTCTAATTAACTAAACCATGGCGCTAAGTGCCTCATCCAGTCTCCTTTTAAACACCTCCAGGGATGATGACTCCACCACCTCCCTGGGCAGCCCATTCCAATGGGCAATCACACTTTCCTTGAAGAATTTCTTCCTAAGGTCCAGCCTAAACCTGTTAAACATCTCTGCACTTTTAATACCCTCTCGATTGTCACGCTCAGTTTCATATGCCAAAAAAACTTTTAAAATCCAGTTCTAAATCATAATTTGTTCCAATTTTCTGATCTAAAGCACAATATGAATAACAACGCCTATTTAATTAATTGCCAAAATTATTTATTGCTTGCAATGTCCTCTAAAAACATGAAACGTTTATTATTTCAATTGAGGTTTTAATATCAAATGAAACTGAAACAGCAGAAAATTTACTGTTTTATTATTTCAGAATTACTTTTTTGACTGTAAATAGATTTCATCATACTTGATTTATGCTATAGCTCTTAAACGGCAGTCAGAAAGTTTGTTCTCAACTCTTTCTAACTTGATACTAAAATACTGAATCAAGCATTCTTAACTCAGGCTATTATTTATTTGTCTCAGATTCCCATTGCTTAAATTTTCTTGTTTTTCAAAAAATACGTGGGATATATCTCAATTCTGGCAAGGTATTGACGAGTCAAAAATCCTTCCATATATGGGAGTGAGTTCTTTCACAGTATCACAGTATCACCAAGGTTGGAAGAGACCTCACAGATCATCAAGTCCAACCCTTTACCACAGAGCTCAAGGCTAGACCATGGCACCAAGTGCCACGTCCAACCTTGCGTTGAACAGCCCCAGGGACAGCGACTCCACCACCTCCCCGGGCAGCCCATTCCAGTGTCCAATGACTCTCTCAGTGAAGAACTTTCTCCTCACCTCGAGTGCACATTTGAGTATGTGAACTGAAGAATTACCAGGCAACTTCCTGCCTGCTCCCTGGTTCCTCTTAAGATGTAGACAAAACATGGCACTGAATTCAGTAGAAGGAAAGTCTGAACTTTTCACTGATGTCCATCTTAACATCAACAGCACTTCACACTTGTTTGTTGTTGAATGGTCTAAAACATAATTGCAAAATACTCTTCTAATTAGTTATCTTTAAAATTTTGCCTTCAGCATGATGCTTTCGTTGGCTTTGTGAAGTGTAAAAATTGTCATATAAGTGGATAGGGTCTAGGGAAACAGCTACTTTCTTCTAATCCCCCAAAAAACACCAGCTTGTGAGGGTCAATCTTTTAGAGATTATACATCACTGACTGCAATTATTACTCATTTCCCTTCAAGAAAAATATTAAATTAAGTGTTAAAGTACGGATCTAAGCAGTGTTAAATGCCCAGAGCTACTGAGTTCATAGTTTCAGCTATATTTCAGTGCGAGATAATTGACCTTCCACAATGCAAATGCAGAGCTGGCACTGACTGATACAAAATGACTCATCCTGTATCAGTATTTTATCTCTTTACATGGGTTTATTTATTTATTTCTGTGTCCATCCTCAGTTTCCATGAAAGTCTCTGTGTGTGAGCTTAGAACTCAGTCCTTCTCTTTCTCCATTTTTAGCAACCATGCTGTTTGTGGATTATTTTCTCTAATATGACAGCTTCCTAGTAAAGACAGATGGAAATCAAAGACTATAATAAGGTTATGGTTCTTTTTATGCTTTAACAATCCTCTAAACCAGCTGAACTTACTTGAGGTATAAAACTACATTTGTAAGCAATGGTTAAGGAAATTTTCTTACGTAAACAAAAGCCTTAAACTGTATCAGTCAGGCTCAAAACAACAGCAACAAAATTGCAACAAAATCTTGTAAAATGTGCTTAAGATACTGAAAAATATTTCTAATATTCAGCCTAGTGTTTTATTATTAAAGTGTTATTTTTCAGTTGTGTTTTAATAATATGAACGATGCCACTAATTGCAGGTTGTGGCTTTTCTGAAGCAATACCTAATTCTGGTTGGTCTCTCAAAGTACCATGCTGATAACGTCTAAACCAGAAAAGATACTGCTGGGATTTGAGAAGAAGCAACAGATGTGGAAAGTATTTACAGTTAGAAAGGAAACAATGCTGGGACACTTGATAGGATCTAAGAACAGTACTGCTTATTTTTTCTCCCTTAAATGTAGTATCTGGGCATGTGCGTATATATAAATCTGTGTATACAAACATGTGTATGTACCTATTGCTCTCTATATATGTATATGTCCATGTGTTTATCTTTGTCCAGACACCCTGAGAAAAAGAACTGCTATGTTACTATCGCAATATGTTATCACAGATTTACATTATTTTTTATCTCTGGCAGTATTTCACAGTGGAAAGAGAGTTGCTGAAGAACAGTGATTTTGAAAAGTGTGATTAGGAAAGAAAGACTGCTCTGGTGGGAAAGATTATGTCCTGTGTGAGCAGAGCTTACAGTTTGATTCATTACTTCTTTGCAAGACAGTTAACTTTAGACAAGTCAGTTATTCTTATCTTGTAAAATGGCTGTGATTTGGCAAGCAAATACCTCATGTGAAATAATGCTGTTATCCCAAGTTACAGGCAAATTATTATACAGGAAAATTATTAAAATGTCTTTTTTTTTTTTTTTTTCATCCACATGTTGTGGACTGAAAGGCTTTGTTCTAAATATTGGTATGGATTTTTTGGTATATAGAAATCTCAAGTATATACCAGAGAGAATTAAAGATATGAAGTACCATGAAATATGCTCTCCATGATGCTCTGAAGTGTAGTAGTGACTGAAAAGGAGTAGTAGAATAGAATAGAATAGAATAGAATAGAATAGAATAGAATAGAATCGAATCAACCAGGTTGGAAGAGACCTCCAAGATCATCCAGTCCAACCTAGCACCCAGCCCTATCCAGTCAACTAGACCATGGCACTAAGAGCCTCATCCAGTCTTCTCTTGAACACCTCCAGGGACGGCGACTCCATTAGTAACATTTAAGATATTTGTTTCTTCAGGTTAGAGTTAATATTTCTAACCCATTTTTGATATCTAGGTGCCAGCTGTCTTCGTGAAGACAGAGTTTCTTATATAATTACTTATACAATGTAGAAAGTGGCATTTGAAGGGGCTGATCACAATTCTTTATATCATCCACTGTCACATCACATCCCATACAATAACCTAATAGCAACATAAGATGTATTGCCCTGTGTGGGAATGCAATGCAAGTCAGAATTTTAGCAAGCAGTGCATAAGCATTTGACTTTCGTTCCCACAGCTTCGGGATGCCTCCCATGGAGGAGAAAAGATAGTGGGATATCTGGCTAAGGGGAAAAATAAGGTGTGATGTATGTAAACGACTGGGCTGTGCTCGCCTATTTTATGCTAATGTGTAGGCATGTGCTCTATGCTCTAGACTATATAAACAGAGTCATAATGAACAATAAAGGTCTCCAGTGGATTCACATGGAATCATGTAGAGTCCGTGTTGTCCCCTCATGGCAAGTGGTGACCCCAACATGATCCAAAAGGAGATTTTGTGGTGAAAGGGATGACCACAGTTGGCAAGGAGCCCTGGCTAAGAGCTAAGAGCTGCGGAAAAAAGATAGAAGCTGACTGTTACAATGGGCACCTGAAAGAAAAGTCAGGGCAGAGCGTAACTAAAGAAGAAGGCATGATATTAAAGCTCCTCTTGCATATCCTCTCCAAGAGAGAGTCAAAGTATGGGGATTATATCCTGCAAAGATTACTGTTATGGTGCCAAGATCATGGGTTCCCTGCTGACCCAGCAAGTGCTTTTGAAATTGACACCTGGGAACAAATAAGGAGAGTCTTGTGGGACTTAGTAAAATGCAGAACACAAACTACAAGGACTTTGCCAGTTTGGTTTGAAAGTAATGGTATCACGATAAATGCGCAATCTGCCTTTAAGGAGAGGCCTGGGAAAGAATGGGAAGCATGCTCTTTGAAGCAGTCGTGGGAGGTGATCCAATAGAGATCTCCCATCTCAACAATTGAGAGGCTTTATATTTACAGCTAGCACAATATACAA
>WAAF01000929.1:390-27969 GCA_013400475.1 Tricholaema leucomelas
TGTCTGTATTACCTTTTTTACCTTGTATATTTCTGTATATATATCTGTATATACTGTAACTATCTGCTTGTAAATTGTGCCAGCTGTAAATACAAACTCCATTGAAATTTCCAGAGCCGACTGAGTCTAGTCTGGGTAATTTCTAAAAGTGGGGGGGGGCGGGGGACACCCAAACCATCACAGCTGCGCAGAAGAGAATTCTGGACCTTCTGAGACTCTGGCTCTTAAGCCTTGGAACTTCCCTCCTCAATGCAAATAACAATGATTTCTCTTTCCTCCTTTACATTAATCTTTAATCACAGACTCTACCACTACTGATTGAATTCTCTACTCCATCTAATGGTCTTTCTTGTAACATTCATTCATTTAAAATATGTATGCTGATGCCATATCTTATTTTCTAAGGCTGCTTGTTTAAGGCCAACAGCAAAGAAATAGCCATTATACAGTGTATTGCTACCTCTTTGGTCAGCAGCGCAGAGGTAAAACACTCTGCTCTGTCAAAAAAGAGCACAATTATACAGTGATCATGTGCAATAGTAAAATTCAGTCACTGTTGAAATCAACAACAAAAGTCCAACTCAGTTCAGAGGCAAATAAAATTAATACAGTATTTTGTCACATCTAAAATACATTCTTAGAGCTTGAAACTGAAAGCCAGAAGAGTCACAGCACTGTAGGTTAATTTTAAAGCAAGTATTCATCAGAGAACTTGAATTTCACATCCCCAGCACTGCCACATTCTGTGACTGAAAAGTCAAAAGCAGAGACATAGTGAATGCAAATCCCATACTTTAGTAAAATGAAATAAGGCTGAAGATTTTGAGTTTTGTTTAGTGTGGAAGAGAGGGAAAGACATTCTGCTTAGCTACCTAGAAATATGTGTGCAGGGAAAAGCCAGCATTCCAAAGGTTGCTGTGCCTTTTCTTCTGCTTTTAAATTACCAGGAAAGATTGTAATGATTTTCCAGCAGGACCATTTGGGCACAAGTCAGATTTGCATTGTTTTCTTTTGCTGAAGTGAATAGTTTCAAAAACTTACAATTCTACTCACCTCTGAGCTGGCAGTCTTGCCCACTGTACCCAGGGCAGCACTTCCACTCCAGTGACGTTACTATTTTATGTTTGATTCTGTAAGCTTGATAAGTTGTTGCCTGGGATCTGTGAAACAAGAACATTTTTCACCTATTTTAGGTGACCTAATAGTAGTTGTAGGAAACATGTCTAAATACATTACTATCTTACATGTCAAATGTATCCTTTCAGTAACTGCTTAAAACTGAAAGTGAAGCCTTATTTTTCAATACCAGTCACAGCTTTAATATTGCAGACTTCAAATAATCTGCACAGATTTTAAAGAAACCTGATGCTTACTCAGAGTTGTCAGACTTCTTCCCTGAGTATCTTATTCAGGAGTCAAATAATGCTAAATTTGCAACTAAGATCTACTAAACTGGACAATGGACAAAATTACAGTTGTGACACACAATTTTATTTGAAATCAGTAAATTATAAAAATACTACTCCAATCAAGCATGAAAATTTCCACTCTGAAAGATGATGTTAGTAGGATATAGCTATGTAATCACAATGCCTCAGTTATTACTCTTAACAATATGTAACTGCAGAGGCAGCAGCAGTTCTATTTCAGTGTTCCAACACATTCTGCATGTCCTGGCTACCCCACTACTTCATTTCAGATTTCCCATCTTCACAGAGAAGTCATCTTAGAATGAACATGCTGGAGTAGGACATACAGAAGATGCTAACTGCAGCAAGTGTACTTGCTCATTTTATATAGAATTGGAAAATAATTTTGGTTGGAAAAGACCTTTAAGGGCATTAAGCCCAAGAATTATCTAGCCCTACATACGTAGTGTAGTGCTAAACATTCCTCAGCACCCCAGCTATGCCTCTTCTATATACCTCCAGGGTTGGTGATTCAACTACCTCACTGGGGAGCCTGTTCCAGTGTTTGATAACTCTTTCAGTGAAGATTTTTTCTTTTAGCATCCAATCTAAACCTTCCCTGGTGCAACCTGAGGCAAATTTTTCTCATCCTATGTTAAATAAAAAGTTTGAATAAAAAGAATATGGCACAGTTCTGCTAATTGATAAACAGCAACACTAACACCACAAATCTCAGAAAGTACAAGGAGAAACTGGTTACAGCAGTGTTTTGGGCACACAATCCCTGCCTGAAGCATTCCAGAAAGAGGGACAAACTTGAAGGCTGTCAGACCAACAAATGCCACCTGGTTTTATGCTATAGGTAATCTTGTCACTCCTTCACAAGAGATGCAATATTATAGATATTAAATATGTAATATTATAGATATTAAAATTCATAGCAGCTGCTAAACAAGCAGCTTTGTCTCTGAGAAATGCCTTTTGCAGCAAGAACTCAAGAAAGATTAACATGAACTGGAATCGAGAGAGTTGTCAGCCATTTTGCTGCACGGATGGTCTTATTTTATGTTAAAACTACCTTATTCTATATTAGCATAATCCATTAGTAAAAGCACTCATAAAAATGAAGTGCTATTTCAAAATATGAATGGTTATTTCGAAAAGTGTCCACGTAGACAAGCCTCAGAAATACATATGTTAGAGATTTGTTAATGGGAGCAGCACAAAGATGCAATTTTTCCACAGAAATCAGAATCATTGTGAGTCTTATAAGCTGAATTAGAAAATGTGGCAACATTTGAATGAGAGGGTCTGCTCCACAGTTCTGCAATACCATCTACTACATGTTGGTCACCAAATCCTAGGAATGTTCTCTATTCCTGGTTTCAGCTGCAAGGTTTAAGCGTGCTCTGTCATATCACCTAGAAGACAATTCAGAATAGTCAGACTGACTTACAAAAAGATTTTAATTTTTTTTTCAAAGGAAAAATGCTAGACTGTCCTATTGGAGCTGGTTCAATTTGCCAATTTCCAGGCCCATGCATTAAAGCCCAATTTCATTTACTGCTGAAATGTCTGTAGAATACAAAGAGGCACCAAAATAAAAAAGGCCAATCTGAATATGTTTAATAGGGTTTCTATTTACAAGT
Organism: Tricholaema leucomelas; assembly: GCA_013400475.1. NCBI lineage: Eukaryota > Metazoa > Chordata > Aves > Piciformes > Lybiidae > Tricholaema lacrymosa > Tricholaema leucomelas. Next base: position 3,449 of record WAAF01000929.1, read on the forward strand.
TATATTCAGGCCAGTTCAGGTTCAATGCCTGGCCAAAGCTATGCTAGAAATAAATGCCCAGCAGAGAGATAACAACAAAAAAAAGCTATGCTAGAAATAAATGCCCAGCAGAGAGATAACAACAAAAATATTCATGCCTCTCAGTGGAAGTCTTTTGTTCCAACAAAGCACAAGCCTGGAAAAGCACACAGAAAGGATTTTCTTCCCAGCATGTGCTTTAAAGCTTTGTACATGTGCACCTTTTCTTGCAGTACCCCAGAAGAAGGATCAGACAGTGGACTGTCTTGAAGCTTTTGAAGTGAACAGAGATGCCAAAGTGAAGGCATGCCAAATCATGAGCTTTTACACTTGCTGTGAAGACACACATGAAGATAAGGCCTGGAAACATGCTAATTGCTCCATCCTGTTTTCATTTTCTAAAGCCATGGTTGTATTAATTATGCAGCTGGTGATAATTTGGGTACTTGCAAGTACTTTTTCTTCCTGCTTTTACACACCTCTGAGCACAAGAGCCAATTTGCCAAGTGCACGGCTTCGCTCTGCCTGATGAGAGGGTTTCCAGGTTGTCCACTACCACTGTAGGTAAGAGTCTGCTATGGACATGAGCACACCAGTTCCTGCGGGATACAGAAGGTCAACACAGTGAAAAGCACAAGCAAGGTTTGCCGTAATACAATGACACACGATACTCTAAGCTCACTACTTAGGGATAGGACGAAGCTATGAAAATTAATTTTGGCTTCCCTCAGAAAGCCAAGTACTCAGGCAGTTACTCAGTCTTTGTGCTTCAGCTACTCATTAACAATCACTTTTCCATCTCCACATATATTTATGTTGCAAATCTATTTTTTTTCTTTGTAAATGTTTGTGGACCACCAAGTCCAAAAAAGCTTTTCTATACTGCAGTAATCATAAGTCTTGCAATACACACACATTTTGGATTACATAAACTGTTTATCCAAAATCAAAAGCATTGTTAGTAAGGTTTTCCTCCCCGAACCAGGGGTAAACAATAGGCTGAGGTGCCATGGTGTCTGGCCTGTGTAGCAAACAAGTCATATAAGCTACCTGTAAACAGGCTGCATAAGCCCACACTGTCAGTGTGTGGCCCAGCCTATGCTCTCTCCATATTTGGAGGTACAAGGCAAGTGTACAAGGCTTGCTTCCCATGCATGCTAGCTCCTGCATGCTTCTATGAGCTTCTGCTAGCTCTCACTTGCTCTGACTCATGCACTCGCTTCACAAGTGTGCTCACACTCACGCTCAGGCCCCACGCTCGGGCCCTGCTCTGCTTATGATTGCTTACACTCAGGCACACCTGATATGCTGCTATTGTGGAGATAGAATCTCCCAGCCAGCTGTGGTGAGTTATAAGGAGCTCAGACTCCTCAGCCAGCCGTGCACATCTTGCACGCCCGCTGCTTCATTGCCTGGTAAGAGCCATTGCTGCCGAGATACCAGGAGCAGACCCGCTTGTCTGCACATGCGATCAGCCTGCCAGCCAGCCTGAGAACCATGCTCCAACTGCACAGCATCCTTCTCCAGTATCAGAGGTTCTGCCAGCGGTCCCCAGATGAAGTATCCTCGCCAGGAGAATGAGGTCAGAGACTGTATTCATTTCCCCCAGATAACTGGGAAGACTGCATCCCCTAAAACCGGGAAGATTTCCAGCCTCTTAAGTCCACGGGCAAAGTTCCCCTGAGGTTTGGACACTGATAAATAGGCTGTTGACATAGCCCTGGAGGGTGATTAATGATTATTGATAACTAATCAGAATTGTTAGTGAAACCTTTAATACCTCTGTACTATCTGTAATACTTGTAATCTTCTGCCATAGGGCAGAAAGTGTTCCAGCCCACTCTGCTGGGCAAATGGTATATTGACCCCAAGTGGCACTGAGCCACGGGGAAAACTCCTCTCTCTGTTAATAGTCTGTTAATAGTTGTATGCTAGTCATTGTAATAGTTATTAATAAGCCATATCGCGTATTATATCCATAAGGTTGACCCATAACCATGAAAGAATCCATTTAATATTAATATAGTGGTTGGGGGTGATGAGAGTTCGATTGTTGAATTTAATAAATATAGCTTTTTATACATAATCATCTCGCACCTATTGATTTCTCCCCTTCGCCACAAACCGGCATAGGTGGCAGAATCCCCCTCCGTGACACCCCCACCCCCCTCCCGAAATCACTGTTTCAGTACAACAGCTGCTTACTGAGCTCATGTTTAGCCCACAGTTTTAATACAGAATTCAGGTTCATTCCTATGTCCTAAAGAGAGGTGAAAAGATACAATCAGAAAAAGAAATCACAGTATTCATTATTCAGCTATCGGGGGGTGTGTGTGTGTATTGTGACAAATAAGCATTAAAATAAGCCCCAAGTTTAAACTTAAAAGTAAAATAAAGTGTCTGTGGACTGCTTCCACAAATAGGCCTGCGCCAGATTTTAATGTTTTGGAAGCCAGAATGGATTTTAAAAGACAAAGGATTTAATGGAAAAACTTGCCATCAGGGTACTGTTGATTTTGAGATTTTTTAAACATAAGGTTGTAGCTATAACCTCTGCCTCAGAAAGTCGAGCAGCTCAGATTGGAAGGTAACTTGAAGAAGGTATCATTGCATTTCTGCCAGTGGAACAAACCTCACTTTGGACTAGTAGTTATTTTAAAAACTCACTCCAGACTTTTGCAAAGTCATATCCATGCTGCCGCATATTTAATTTCTGACTTGGCAAGTTAGTAACACAGCATTGTTTCAGTTGTAAGGCTTGTGAAATTGCAGGTACTTCCATACAATATTTTTGTATGAGAACTTGAAAGTTCTTCTTCCCAAGTAATATTTTGCTGCTAACCTTTGGTTCCAGTTGTAGTAGTTCTGTCAGTGTTTCACCACTCAGCTGTCCCTGAAATCAGTATTTTGCTATAGGAGCTCCATACAGCAGAAATCCAAATACAATTGTGGTCAGATTAGTTCCATTTACTTAACTAACATTAGCATAGATGTACACTGTTTCTAGCAAGAACAATGACACAAAACACAGAATGGTATTAGCATCTATCCTGATGTGCCTGTTTTGGTTTACTGAGATCCCACCTGTGCACTCATGAGTGCACTTAGGAGTGCTTTACTTGGGAAACCCTTTCTGAGCAAATATCAGGGTAAAGCCAGGATGTGAGATGCTAGGCGAGGTCCAAGGAGTGAATCCCCCAGCATTTCTGCTGTTGTTATCATGTGGTGTCCCCTCACATAACATATGCTATTCAAGTGATGCATAATGTGTTCCATACAATACAAGTTTTTATTGAGTCTCTTTGATCTGATTTCACTCACTCTCCACTTCCTTGAGAGCTTTCATTAGGATGATATTTCTTTTTAATTGGCTCTAAAAAGGCTGTGCTTCTGTTCACTGCTGCCTTTACATTCTGTCTCTTCTAGGTATAGCCTGTGTGTATAGAGACTCCATGAATAAATATTTGCTAAAAATTAAATGCAGCACTCATCCACAAGCTTAAAGATTAAGTACATTTATCACTGCTTCTTTACAAGCCAGGAGCAACTCCATTTGAGTTTGAGAGATGGAATTGCAAGAATCAAATGGAGGCTTGTATTCCGAGGTTTGTAGAGGGCTCATGAAGTGACCTACACCACTCCACTGGCTGGGGCATATGAGTCCATTACTTTCTGCTCTGTCACACATTATTTCGTAATAACATTACTTTGCAAAAACATTGCTTTGCCAAGAGTTAGACAGAGAGAAAGCTTGCTCCCCTTTCAGCACAGCTCTGCAGCAGCAAGGAAGGGTAGGCACCCCATCTTGCCAAGTGTTCACCAGAAGCAGGACATGGCAGGGCCCTTACTTCCCTTAAAAGCATGATAAGGAAGACAGTTCCTCCATGAGGCTTCCTTGCCAAGCATCAGGGAACAGCAAGAACTGGGCTTTTCTCTAATAGAAGGGGAGTAGGACAGCTACGTAAGTGTGCTAGTTTGAGGCTAATTGGAATATTTCAATGAGAAAAAATGGATTATAGGCTGTGAAAAGGAATCAGTGGTGATATCTGCTTCACTCAAGGCTTGATGAGATGTATAAGAACAAGAACACAAAACATAGACAAGACAGTGTCAGTGTGTGTGTGTGTCTCCATCACAGCGGGCGCCCTGGGCTGCTTCTGTGTAACTAATCCTTCTGCTTTCTAACCCCCCTTGCCAATCCTCCAAACTCACCTTGCACGTAAGGTATACTCTGGGATAAGGTAGAAGTGTAGAAAGAAGGTGGAAGGGTGGCTGGGAGCCACTCTTTGGGACTCTGATTTCTGGGAGGGCTGTTGTGTTTCTGTGTTACTTTTAACTTGTATATTTCTGTATATAGCGGTATATATTAATGATATATTGTAAATATCTGCTTGTATATTGTGCTAAGCTGTAGATACAAAGCATCATTCCCTAACTTCCAGCCAGCTGAGTCTAGTCTGGGTGATTTCATAAGCGGTGTGTGTGTGTGTGTGTGTGTGTGTGTGCGGGTAACACCCAAACCGTCACAATAAGCCAGGGAATGACCTTACCAGAGGTATACAGTACCACAGCTCCACAGATAAGCAAGCAGCAGCAGAATGACAGGAAGAGGTCAATTAGCAAACCTCCAAGTATCAGATAGAGACTAGGTAACAAACCAAGTCCGAAAGGACAACCATCTTTCCACAGGCAACAGGTTTAGACCTCAGCTTAAATGAAGCTCCCGGTTCACGAGTGTGGGTGGAGGTTTCAGGTGAAGTTGTTTAGCATGATTAAGGCTTGTTAACTTGCCTAGGGCACTGCCACTGAACCCTTTTCTCACCATTTACAGTGGGATCTAATCAGGTTAGACTGATGGGCCAAAGCTAATGGTATGAAGTTCAACAAGGCCAAGTGCCAGGTTCTGCACCTGGGTAACACCCCATGGGGAGCTATGGCTTGGGGATGTGTGGTTGGAAAGCTACAACTCAGAGAGGGACCTGGGAGTATTGGCTGGCAGTTGACTGAACATGAGCCAGCAGTGCCCAGGGGCCAAGAAGGCCAATGGCATCCTGGCTTGGATTAGAAACAGGGTGGATAGCAGAGACAGGTAGGGGATCATCTCCCTGTGCTTAGCACTGCTGAGGCCACACCTCAAGTGCTGTGTTCAGTGCTGGGTCCCTCACTACAATAAGGATATTGAGATTCAGCTTCTGTCCAGGAAAGGACAGCGAGGCTGGAGAAGGGCCTGGAGCACCTGGACTATGAGGAGGGGCTAAGTGAGCTGGGGGTGTTCAGGCTAGAGAAGAGGAGGCTGACAGCAGACCTCATTGCCCTCTACAATTACTAGAAGTGAGGTTGGAGCAAGGAGAGGGCAACCTCTGTTCCTTGGTGGCAAGGGACAGGAGCAGAGGAAATCATTCCAAGCTGCACCAGGGGAGGTTAAGGCTGGATGCTAGGAAATAATTCTTCCCATAGAGGGCTCTCAACCATTGGAATGGTCTACCCAGGGCTGTACTGGAGTCCCCCTCCCTGGTGGGGTTCAAGCAACCTGTGGAACTGGTGCTTAGGGACATGGTTTAGTGTTGATTCTGCAGTGCTGAGTTGAAGGTTAGACTGGATAAGCTTGGAGGTCTCTTCCAAACAAATATATTCTGTGATTTCACAGCTGTAGTGAAAGACTATGAAAAATACAAATCTCTTAGCATCTCAATGGGATACTAAACATTTCTTGACATCTACAGAAAGTTATACTGGGTAAAACCCAGTACAGAGAACATAAACAGTAAAATTCCTGAATAGCTCTCATCAATTAACCGATAGCACATAAAATATGATCAGAAGACATCTGATGTGGTAACACCATTTCAAGCAATTATGCAGTACCACATCTCTTCTAGTGTTGCACGTTAACTGTCTGGAAAGAAGGGAACAAAGAGCTAACACCCTGGATAACTGGTTGCTAAACTCACCACCTCTGCATATCAAGAACCCAAACAGAGGAGTCAGATTTTAAAACTGTGGCCACAACGGTGAGATTAAGAGCTCACGGCTCCCTACTTTGCACTCTACTCTCACATGCAGACAGAAAGGGATTAAGCAGAAGACACATAATAGTTGTGTTAGTGATAACATTTTCTGCAGTGCATATGATTGCGGTAAAATTCTTGGTAAATTAATTTTATTTTACATCTGAGCTGATGTGGTCAATGAAAATATAAAAGCAATAAAAACAGACATAAAAAGCTGTTGTAAAATACATGAAAACTCTGGAATACAGAGAGTCCAGTTTGAAAAACAAAACTAAGCAAAACAAAAAAACCCCCTACTTTTAAAAGTTCACAATATAAATCCACTAATTGCCATTAATACTTAGGGTGGCTATCTTCGAGGTAACAGCTATCGGAACTTGCCCATTTGGGGATACCCTCCAGAGGAAAATAAAGTAGGACAATCTCAAAACACATCACTTAAGGACTGCTCTTGGTTTTCAAAGGTAGTCTGAACTCAAGTCCGTGGTACTTAACAAAATTTAACTCAGCTCAAACAGATTGTTTCATTTTAAAATGTGTAACTCATTCTTAAGCTATGTGAGTACAATGTCTGAAGCTGTGGTTCTCACATGGCCCAGCAATCTTTGATTGGGCTAACTTGAGGGAAATATTCACAGCAAAAGAGTCCCTGGTGTGCCTCATAATTAGGTTTACTCTACCAATGAAATAAGCTCTGTAAGAGATGTTACACATGTAAATACAATTTTGAAATCAAATTGTGTGAAAAAAAGTAGATTCGGAACTAGAAGATGAAGCATGGTGGAAGAACTATGACAGGCTCTGTTAATGAGAAAGTAAAACAGAAGAGAACCCAAAAATCCTCTTTAGCCTCCATGAATAAGGTATTCCAGATCAGCTTCTAACATGCAGACTTTGTTGAGCACTGCAGGATCCTAGTGTTTCTTTTGCATTTAGCCTGATTTCAGTCAGGCTGTATTTACAAACAAAACATAATAATCTTTGCCACATACAACAGGAATTCAGCCTGGAGAGTGGTGCAAGCCCCCAGTGGGCAAAAAGCCCATGTGACAAACTTCATCCTACTCCTGTAGATATTGGCAAGGACATCTCACTGACAGCAAAGTGTGGGAGGGTACCTCTGAGTCTTCAGGCCTTTGAAACAGGCTCTTTGCTTGTGATATTTTCAGTGATATTTCCAGTTTGAATCAAAGCACTGCTACCTCAGCTTTGCATCAAGCACAGTTTGCCTCTGTCTGAGAAGGTGGTAGGAAAAGCAGCATGTTTTCTTTTGCAAGCAATAAGCAGTGCCTGCTCTGCAGCCTTGATGGGCCTGAGTTCTCCAGGCTTTATAGCCATCACAGATTCAAAGCTAATGTGCTGTAGAGCAAGGCACCTGTCACTGGCAGGGCATTAGTAAGACCTAGACGGTGCCTTTAAACCTACCTTTAGCTTTTGCGATCTTACATGTCCCGTACGGCTTATCCAGACTTTGTGTTAATGCCTTCTGGGAAAAGTTTTCTTCTCTTCTGCTTATACCAGTCATGTTTCCTTTTCCACAGAGAAAATACTCCTCTAAAGCATTTCTTCCTTTCCACAGTAAGCCAGAAACTAGAAAGGATGCAGCCTGGGGATAACTGTGAAACAGAAGTTGCTCTGGGGCAATTGCAAGCAAGGCCTGCCTGCTGTGTGTCTGTGGCAAGAATTCCAATGCTCAGTTTGTGCTGAGGATATATCAGTAATAGATCCATTTCCCTCAGCTGAACAAACTGAAGAGCTTATTTCTGACAGTGCAAGACTGCTTACTGTGGTGTTTCCATGTGGTCAGCTCATCCTCAGTGATTCACAAAAGTCTCACAATGAGGCAATATCTGTCTGTGTACCTATGACAGTGTGAATTACTGATCAATGTCTCACCATTTCCGAGGGCCCCGATGCCCTGCGAACAGCTACTTTCCTGTCTGCAAAATGAAAACGTGGCCTCCACAAACTTGCCCTGTGACGCACAGCTAGTGGACCAACAGTGGGCAATGGCTCAGCAGCTGTTATTTACTGATTTTTGTTCAGACTTTCTTAAGACACAGACATTGTGTCCTTATTTACTGTGCAGATTCCTGACGCTGGACTTGACATTATACGATGGAAAAAACATTACTTGCACTAGAGGACAGGCACATACTCGTATGTATCACTCCCTGCCTCTCGGTTCAGAGGACATTCAAGGGCTCTCAAGCCATCATTGCTTCACTGGCCTGCTGCCAGCACTCTTAAGACTTTTCCCTAATTGGCAGGGCTCATGCTCTGCTCTGTTACTTCTTTGGTGGCGTCTTAGGTGCCTCGTCTGAACTGCCGCCCTGGCCCGGGAGAAGCACCAGGAGGCTCACCCCGTCGCGCCAGCCGGCTGCCACCACAGTGCGGGAACCACGGCTGTCCTGCTGCTACCATCTGCCTGCTGCTGCCGGCGCCTGGCCGCGTCCTCTCCACGCTTCAAAGCGCGTGGCTGTGCGATGGGGCAGTGGCGGGAGTCGTGAGGCGACGGCGTGGAGAGCTAAAGGCATGACGTACTGCGAGGCGGAGCGCTGCCGAGCAGGGCCGGCAGGTGGCGACCGTTGCCCACAGAGGGAAGCCGCAGTTGACAACTACGAGGCGCCGGCTGAGAGTGCCGGGCCGGCTCTGTGACCGCGTGAATCGGGTACAGCGCGGGGCAGAGCTTCGGGCCTGAGTGCTGCTCATCGGCCCCAACGGCCAGCCACAGCCTCGCCGCCTCCTGCCGAGCTCGCAGGAAGGAAAGCAACAAGAAAAGAAAAGGAAATTGTTTGCCTCCAAAGAGGAGCTCAGTGACTGCTTGCTGTCTGCTCTGTGACGGAATTGTTCTGAATATATTCACAGCAGAAATACTGAACTCCAGCAGGCTTTGAAACAGTCCTCTTGATGCCGTGATACTCAATGTTTCTGGAAAGCAAAGAACAATTTACACTAACATTAAAAAATTAAGATTTCAGCAGGCGGGTGAGTTTGTGAGACTGCAAGGACCCCTTCCATAGCGGGTCTGAAGGGTAAACTGTTCTTTGATTACATTGCTGACAACAAAACCGAACAAACTAACCCTCACAGAACCTGCCAGCTACACCAGCACACCATTGCTTTCACTTGCAAGCACAGCTCCTTGGCAGTGCTCCGGAAGACACTCAGCAAGAACATGGGTGGCAGTTGGACCATGACAGGTGTGCTGATTTGAGGCTAATTGGAATATTTTACTGAGAAAAATTAAATTCCTTGGATGTGAAGAGAAAAATAACAGTGACCTCTATCATCCATTGTTCTGCTGAGAGACACAACTAGTCAAAATACAGATGAGGCACTCACTTCTCAGTTCTCAGCTCTCTTTCTCTGTCAGTCTGTGGCTGGTTGCATCTGCCTCGGCTCCTTTGCATGAGATCTTTGTAACCCAACCTGACCCTTTTTCCTCTAACTTTCTTGTTATCTTTCTGATATCTCACCTCAGATCTCTGCAGATTTATCACGTGAGCTATATGGAGGCTGATCTGGTTATTTCTGAGGAGAGGGAAAGAAGGGAGAGAGAGAGAGGGAGGAGGGGGGGAGGTTTGGTTCAGGAACCTCCTGGGCAGTCTGAATGTTTCAGGAAGGACTTTTGTATTTCTGCCTTACTTGTAACTTGTATATAACTGTAAATATTTATGTACTGTATATATATATGCTTGTAAATTGTGCTAAGCTATAAATATAGCTTCCTTAACTTCCAGCCAACTGAGTCTAGTCTGGTGAATGTGTGGGGGCGAGTTAATTCCCAAATCATCACACAGATAAAGATTTTTTCCTGCCCTTTTAGTGTTATACCTGAAAATGAGTGATTTTTATCTGTCAGTGAATTGGATTACCTGGCTTTAATAGAAATGCTATTGAATCAGTGCAGCTGAACGTCACTGAATCATGAAAATGAGATTATTGTCCTGCAGAAGGAATACAAAAGGACCTGGAGCTGGAGCCATCATTAAAGTTAGTGTGTGGCTCGATCATTGTGCCTCTTTCACAGTGTATGCATTTTATCCAAGATTTATGAAATACTAATCTTGATTCTGCACCTGTTTTTATTTCATATTGTCCTTTACACCTCATCAAAGAGGATGTACAAAAAAGTACTATGAGCATCTGAATCTGGTAGATGCCTTGAAAGAAGAGGCTGAGGGACCAGAACTTGCTTAGGTAGGGGAAGGAATGGCTTCAAGAGCACCTAACAGCAGCATCCCAGATCCTATTGGAAGGCTTTCTGAGAAGCTGGATCTTGACTATTCCTGGCAATACATGGTAGGAGGGCAAGAGAAGACAGATCCAGACTGAAGCAAAAGAGGTTCAGACTAAGAAACTTTTTCACCATGAGGGTACCCAGGCACTGGATCAGACCACAGACAGGCTGGTTGTGCCACTGCCTGATTGGATCGAGTCTTGAGCAGCTTGGTCTGATCTCACACCTGGCCCTGCTGTGAACAGGAGGTCAGACCAGAGACTGCCAGAGGTCCCTTCCAACCTGAATGTTCCTATGCTGCTGAGAACCCATGTGTTTATCTATGATTTTGTATATGTGTATACACACACACACACACGCACACACACACATATACATATCTCTCTTTTGGTCTTCTGAATACAATAGGCTAGGTGCATACACTGACATGGTGTGGAAGAATTTTTTTTATTCCCCCCCCCCCCTTTTTTTTTAAGCTAGGATTTATTACATTAAGATCAAGAATAGGTGCAGAGTGCTGCGTCTGGGAAGGAATAATAAAAACTGCAGCACATCAAGTTCCACCTCTGCATGAGAAAGAACTTCTTGAGTGTAAGGGTGACAGAGCCCTGGCATAGGCTGCCCAGAGAGGCTGTGGAATCTCCTTCTCTGGAGCCTTTCCAGCCCTGTCTGGATGTGTACCTGTGTGACCTGTGCTAGATTCTCTGCTCCTGCTCTGACAGGGGGATTGGACTCGAAGATCTCCAGAGGTCCCTTCTAACCCCTAACATGCTGTGATCCTGTCATCCTGTTATCAGTGTATAGGTCCTGAAATTAGGTTGTATAAAAGTATGTTGCTGTCACATATTTTCAGTTTGTTTTAAACAACCTGCCAATCTTGGATAAGGAGAGATGATACTAACAAAATTTAAGCATTCATATTACAAATATAGAAAGCACCATCACAGCGGGGGTTGTTATTGCATGAGAGACCAGGTTTTGATTTCAGCAACTTCCTTTGAATTCCACTAGGGTACTACGGAGACCTCTCACTTTTTTGATACCATTGATACAGTGAATTCTTCATCTTTAAATGAACATCACTCATCTTCCAAAAAATACAAATCCTGGTTCAAAGCAAAATTATAAACCTGAACTAAAATAATTTAATTATTTTCATTGCCTACCTTCCTTTGCTCTGAAATCACAGCTGAAATAAAAGTTCCGTACTCACAAGGGAAGTCTATTTTACTTGATGATTGGAATGGAAAACCTGGACAGCCTTTGAAAAGTGCATTTTATGTGCAGTATAATATAGTTTGTGTGTATTAAATATATGATGGGGTATGTTTTTGTAGTGGAGAAGCAGCTGACTTGTTGACACTGAAGTATCAGGTGGGTAGAGCCATACAGTTTGTTTAATGTGGTTTTTTTTGAGGCATCAGGGTCCTGACATTTTGTCCTGCCTGTTGCAAAACACATATTCTGCTTTCATCATTCATTTCCTTTTTTTGTACATCCCGTGCTGAAGCCTTGGACTGTAAACAGCCAAGTTTGGGGATCTGTTGTGAATGAGTGTATGCTCTACCTCATGCTGCAAAAATTAATCCAGAAAATGCACTTGTCTAGCACTTTGCTGATCTATGTTTTTATTTAAAAGGTTGACTTGTGGTGATTCAGATCAGCTCTTGTAGATCTTATCTCCCTTTCTGTGTTTGGAGCCTTTCAAATTAATCAAACTTTCCCACAGACAGAATTTAGACTTTTGAGAAGATATCCATTAACCTGTTTTGAGGATCATTCAGGAAAACATATTTGAAAACCCAGGCAAAGTGCTCTTTAAAAGAGTTTTAACACTGCATTTTTTTAACTCCAGAATGTAAATTTATTTCTCATCATCTAACTGACACAAAGTACAGAGTACTAATGCTAACCAAAAAATAAAATAATTATAAGTGACAAAAAGAAAAGGAAGCTATCCCCCTTCCAGGTAAATGTTGCTCTTTAATCTGCTGATAGGGTTGTTTTAGGCAGCTTCTCATATTTAGCTTCTTTGAATGCTTCATCAGTTCCTTTGTACCTGATTTGCCAGTTACTCATGCAAGAGCTTCATTTTTATACTGTCACTGATTGATTTCTTACAACACTCTTGAACAAAAAGCATCTGAGCTAAAGCCTGTGGAATTCAAAGTGATTTTTTCCCCAAGACTTTTCCTCATGACCAGGAAAATTACCAGAAGTGTAATTTAGAATAGGTGCTTTGAGCTTTGGCTTAAAAACTGCCTTTTGAAACACCTGTGTCCTGTAGCTGTCAACAGAGATAATCCTTTAAAAAACATAAAGGGACTCCTTGATGCTGTTTTTTCCCTTTGCCTATTCTAGGAATTAGTGTCAGTTAATGCTAATTCCATACAGATTTGTAAGGATGCACATTTTCTGTGCAGACTTCAGCAGATGTTTCCAGTGTACCTTAAATGAAATGCTACAAAGTGTTGATTTTTTTGCAGTGGCTGGGAGATAAATCCTGACAGGGGGTTCAGTTTGTTATGCTACTCCTCATATGTGCAGAGGGGTGAAAAGGCATGGGTAGTGATGGAAAACGGTCTGTTCATAGTCCTCACTCTTCTAATCGCAGATAAAACAAAGAGCAAGAGCAAAAATAATCAGGAGCATTACTTCAGTAGTTAGGGTACATTTCAGAAGTAGTCTGTATGTAGCAGTGCCTTATGTCAATCTGATTATGTTAAAACTAAATGACCAGACATAGGGAGGATAAGAAAAGAAGATGCTGATCTTTTTTGCATTTTATATGCACTTTTAAGTGTCTCAAATACAACTTGAGTGGAGATGTGCCTTTCTTCCTACTGCTGTTTCCTATGCTACAGAAAGCAGTCTGTCATGGCTTTGCCTAGCCATTGTTGCTGCAAGGCTGGCTCAGAAAACCAGAACTTTGGATATTTCGTGAATTTTTGTCTGGTCTTCAGAAGTTACTGTCATCTACAGTACAGAATTGTATGAACTCGGGTTTACCAGTTCTCTCCCTTAAATTAAAAACTGGCCTACAGGATCTCTGTATGAGGCAGTGCAAGCTGGTTAAACCATCTCTTGCAATAAATCCTTCTCACCCCAGTACTGGAAACACTTGAAAAGAGACCACCACGTTGGAGCAAACACACCCTGTGATTCATTCTGTGCATGGTACATTGGCAGTGGAGAAATATTCTTCAATGTATGATAAAAACAAAAATTGTATGAATCACAGGGACTTTGTGTACCTCTTGCCCTATGTACCTAATCAAGGTGTGGTAAGCAATCTCAGTCCTCTGTTAACTCTTTTACTTCTATGCTCAGCAGAAGACAACACCAATCTCTAAGTACTTCCTTTAAAATTCTCTTGGGATGGTTACATTTTTTGGTACCATGCCACGTGCCTCATTATGGGATTGCGTAATTATGTCTGTTGCCCCATCTATTCTATGGATGAAATAACAAGGAAGCAGTGAGTACCTGCACCAGAGATGAATGATTTGCTTTGGTCTTTAGGACTGCAGTGGAAATAATGCTGTGTGCAGCACGTGGAGGAAAATTAGATTGTGGACTTACAACCAAGCATCAGAAGTAGATTCAAGATGCTGCTGGACAAGAGAGGCTCATTGCAAAGGTCTTCTGCATGGCCAGAATATAACCTCGTGAAGGCAAAGCAGGTACTGCTTGTCAAATATCCTCTAACAATTAACCACCAAGGCAAAAAAAGTATGAGCATAAGAGGTTCCTTCTACCAGGTCATAGTGAGGTGGAAACCTACACCATGAATGACTTTATTGCAACTGCACAATGATGCAAAATTTTAAGAAATCAACTCAAGAATGGTTGTCTCTGTGTCCCCTTGTTCTGTTGCTGGTTGCCTGAGAGAAGAGACCAACCCCACCTGGCTACAACCTCCCTTCAGGTAGTTGTAGATAGCAATGAGGTCCCCCCTGAGCCTCCTCTTCTCCAGGCTAAACAACCCCAGCTCCCTCAGCCTCTCCTCATAGGGTTTGTGTTCCAGGCCTCTCACCATCTTCGGCGTCCTTCTCTGGACACCTTCCAGCACCTCAACATCTCTCTTGAATTGAGGGGCCCAGAACTGGACACAGCACTCAAGATGTGGCCTGACCAGTGTTGAGTACAGGGGAAGAATAACCTCCCTCGTCCTACTGGCCACACTGTTCCTGATCCAGGCCAGGATGCCACTGGCTTTCTTGGCTACCTGGGCACACTGCTGGCTCATCTTCAGCTACTATCTACCAGTACCCTTAGGTCCCTTTCTTCTGACTGCTCTCAGCCACTCTGTCCCAGCCTGTAGCGCTGCTTGGGGTTGTTTTGGCCAAAGTACAGAACCCATTGGCCTCTGCCCACACATCCAGCCTGTATAGGTCCCTCTGCAGGGCTCTCCTACCTTCCAACAGATCAACACCTGCTCCTAGCTTGATGTCATCTGCAAACTTACTGATGCTGGACTTGTTCAAGAAAAGACAGGATGAGGCATTTAGTGCCATGGTCTAGATGACTGGATAGGGCTGGGTGATAGGTTGGACTGGATGATCTTGGAGATCTCTTCCAACCTGGTTGATTCTATGATTCTGTGATTAACAGCAACATGATCAAGAGAGACTGTGAACCCTGCATTAACTACACAGTTAAATGAATAGAGTAGCATCAACCAGGTTGGAAGAGACCTCCAAGATCATCCAGTCCAACCTATCACTCATCCCTGTCCAATCAAAGATGTCCCTGCTCACTGCAGGGAGGTTGGACTAGATGACCTTTGGAGATCCCTTTCCATGTCTCTTGCCTTTCTGAACCACCTGCTGAGCTTAACTATTCATTTTAATTTGGCATTACACTTGAAACTCTACCAAACTGATACAGGCAAAACAGTTTCCAGGGACAAATGCAGAGATCTGGTCACAAGAATGAAATACTTCAGCACTCCAACCATGTGTGACAACTAAGCAAATCTGTCCTTGGTGCTTGTATTAAACCTTCTCGCACTTACTAATAAAATACTGTCACCTCTACCACTATGCAAGGTAATGGCAGAGGAAGTCTATGAAGATCCTCAATGGTTTTGTGACAATTGGAAAAGCATGTCATATATGTATACTAAAAGAAAAGAGTAATGTAGAACCATCCTACTGTCTAGAGATAGTGAGGCTGATTTACAGTCTGATTGAATATCTCATGTATTCAGGATCTGCCTTGAATAGTAATTAATAAAACAAGGTTCAGAGTGGAAGGATGAGTGTGCTAGTCCCAGGGCTCTCAGGTGCTACTTGCTCTGTAGCACTACTGTTATTTAATCTTCTTTATACAATAAAATACTGCAATGGTCTTTCTCCTCAGGCTAAGAAAGATACCTCTTACATGAACTCAATAGAAAAGAACATATCACCAGTTTTGTTCTGGACATCAAATTCATGCTGACATTTAATGCTGCCCAACTTCGAAAAAAACTCTCTGCTGCCAAAGCACAGCTCTAGTTTCCCAGCTTTTCTTTGGTCTTTAATATGGATAGCATGAAAATGTGAAGATAGGTAAAAATAACAACAAAATTGCTTACAGAGACAGGAACCCTACATTTCAGAGCTTGAATCAAATTCATTACTGGGAATGAAGAAAGGAAGTTTTCCTTCAGCTCAGGTCATTTTGGATCTGGATGTGATTCCCAGGAAGCTTCCTTACCTTTCTGAAAGCTTGAGTGCAGGCCCTCCCAGAAGCAGGGATACCTTACCAGAAAAATAACCCTCTTCTGAAATGGTTTGAGAACAGGTAGCTACACATCTGTACATTATGCCTACCTGTACCCATCCTTAGGTTGACTGTAAAATTGTTCCACTTGACTGCAAAGGAACAGGATTTAATTGCATTTTTGTTCTACTGAAGAGTAATGAATAGTTTCATGTTTTTAGAGATAAGGATATGCCCAATGTTTAGCACTTAAAATATCACATCTAATACCACATCAATAAGCTCTGCCTTATTAACAGTGGAATCTTGTGGAGTCTTCTTCCCTATGGACTGTACTTCTCATCAGCTGACTGTCTGTTGCAGTATGTCTCTGCCCCAAGAAGTTCTGCTGGAACCTGAAAAACCAACCTGAGAGGAGTTCTTTAAATAAAGTCATGGTCTTTGGCAAAGATGATTCCGTTTCAGTATGAAAAAAACTATTCCTCTTGTCTCTCTCTGACCTCCTCCTTTCTCTCTCCTGTTCCTTCTTTATGGAGCCTCTTAACACAAGCATCTCTGCCCATATTGCTAGCACAATGGGTTGCTGTACAAGATTAGAGAGATCTGCAGTTCCTGCAAGGTCACTCGAACATTCTGCTTTGAATACAGGCTGTAACAAAATATTTGCTTTAATTCCAAATAAAACCCTATGCAAATTATGCTTCTGTGATCCCTCACAAGCAGTGCATTTTCCAGCTGTGAAATCAGCTGTTGTTCACTCGGTGCTCAGGCATTAAATGTGTAAAGCTGGCAGAAAGCTATGTGTCCTTGTTGGAAGTTTTACATTATCTCCTTCACTTTATTTCCAATAAAGATGCATTTTTTTTTTCCTAAAAGAAAACAGACACTAGAAATGAATGACACCTGTGCATACTGTATAAAAATGCTTGTGCTCTTATGCATAATTTTCCAGCAGCAGCTTTCCATGTGTTACACAGTAGCGATCAGTAACATTGAGCACATTTGACTTGGCACTTTTTCATGACTACTGACAAAATTTGAGTCAAAGGCAATTGCTATGCATCCAGGTCTAATTCACAGAGAAAGGGAAACTTAACAGTGAAGTCACAGCAAAATTGGAAGCATTTTGGTCAGTGGCAAAACTGGAAGAAAATCCCAAAATGCCAGTGCAAGACCTGCTTATCTTGCCTTTCTGCACTTGGAACCACATCCCCTTATGATAAATAACACATGAACACCCTCTTCACCAGAGACTCATTTTTTGCTTCGTCATGTGTCAAAGGCAGAAAAACTGCCTGAAAATTCACAGGATTTTCTGATCATTGGTTTCACCAGAATACTCTTCTTGACAAGAGCTGAGAAAGCTCCAAAGACTCTATGGTTAACTGAGGTTAAGGGCTGTTTTGTTGGAGGTGCAGTTATCAGCTCTCACTCAAAGAGAACTCGTTTAACTTAGGGTCACTCAGACAGTCTGACAAAGAGAACAGTAAGGTTTTCTTACAGATGATGTGCACAACTGAAGAAGCATGTTAGGAAAACTGTCTGAGAAGTACAGCTCCTCGCGGGAGTGGAGGCAAAGGGCTCCTTTCCTTTGGCTCTTTCTGCATTATTTCACTTACGTGACCCAAGATATGGTCAGGCCAATGGGAATCTTTTGTCTGAGTTGAAGGACTGTTTGCTCTCAGGCACACAGAGCAGGACAATTTCTGAGGGGTGATTTCTTCTGCTTTGTGTGAATTTAAGTGGAAGCATTTTTCCTACTTTTGGATTCTAACATATGAGCAAGTACTGTCAAAAGTAGAAATCTATACACTGAAATGCACTCACCATAAATACCAAGGGAATAAAACAATCATTTGTGTCTCCATTTTTTATTTTTATGTCTTTCTGTTTTCCACCAGTATCTGAACATGTATCATAATATTAAGTGAACCTTGCAACATCTCAAAGTCAGTATTTAACATCCTCATTGAGAACCAAAGGCACTGGGAAACAATGGAAATGGCTGAGCCGTACGACTAGACAGCACAACCTGATATACTCTGTCATGCATAACTATGATGAGTAAAGGTTCCCAGTTCTGCGTGCACATTCACCTGCAATACCACTTCTCACAAGTTTTTAGCACAGAAAAAGATATTTGGAATTGCCAGGCACTTGATTACTTGTATTTACATTTTAGTGGAGGAGTTTGTAAACACAGTCATTTTTTGTTAGACTCCAAGTGACAAAGTGGACTTACAATTCCTTTTTAAAAATATACTAAAGTTTACTGTGCATAAAATAGGGAGGCACCTGTCATAGCCTTGTTCTGCCCAATATTTGGTTTCCAACATTGCTGTTGGTTTTGAGTTAACCAAACCAAGGAATGAAACATTGCAGTATTCACTCTGTCACAAGTTCATGGGTTTGACTGAGTAAATCCTGCTCCTTTGGTTCCTAGCTTGATTCAGATGGGCTTCCTTAAGCCCAGAAAACTATCTTACTCAAATTACTTGGACTTTTGCCAGCTTGCAACCATTCCTAAGCAGTACCTAGAAGACAAGAAAAATTAAGTAACTTTTCTTACTTTCCCTTGGTAGTTTCAAAGCCAGATGCTTTGGAGTTGGTGTGCTGCTGGGCACTGTGGAATGGCAGCTTAAGACGTCTATTCTCTGTAGCTGTATCTTGGCTTGTAGTGAGCTCTCGCTGGAGGGAGTTCTCTCTAGCATTGCTCTGTACCCTTTTGTTGCTAGGTGAGCTTCCCATCTTATCTTTGTCAAAGTTACCATCACTATGTCTGTTTGACTGGCTTGCAGTAGAGGTTGTAGAACTGGAGGTTTTCTTCTTCACTGCTTTCATTACCAGAGACTTCCCTGAAGATGCAAAGGGAGGTGAGGCAGTCACTTCAGCAGCTTGGATCTCAGAATGGGGTGATCCCAAAACTGCAGTTGGAGATGGAGTCACATCTGAGTGACTCTTGTGGGTTTCACCACCCTGGCCTGTGTTCCAGAGCTTGCCTGTAGTAGTAAATTCAGTACTTCCATTCTGTAAGTGCAACAGGAGTAGCAAGAAGATTATCTCCTTCATTCTGCTGATTCGTGAATGCTACAAAGTGTCTCACATTTATTTATCAAGCAAGAAGTCCTGTAGCTTCTCCGTCCTCCTGAGCTGTTGCTCATACAATGTGCCTGTTCAGAGGATGCCCTGACAGGCTTTATTTTTGTAGAAAGGAAACAGGTTTTGGTGTTTCAAAACTGACTGAGGAAGTCTGTTTTCCTGTTTCTGTGGATTCCTCTGCAATCTGTGACCCCTTGAAGAGCAGGAGCCTGGCAGCCTTTGTGGGAGAGAAAAAGAGGTTTCTGTAGGAGGCAGAAAAAAGATAAAGATTAATGGCACAGTAGATATGTGGAAAAATATGTGCCATGAAGTAATCCTGAGGGATAAATCCTGAAATGATGAGGTCATTTTCCTTTCACATGTATGCATACAGAAAACAGAAGTGACTTTCACATGCCCTGCGGATGGTTTGTACTGGTGACACCTGCTTTGAAAAAAGAGTTGGCTAGGTAAAAATGAGCTGTGCTACACAGAGATGAACGTTTGCAGTGTCTTCTCCTTTCATTTAAGTACACTGCTACCAAAAATGGGGAGGTCATAAGGAAGAGGTTCACACTGTGTTCGAAATTGGATCACAAGCATTTGAACTAATCACTTGCCTGCAGGCCACTGGCGGTTGGTGCCACATCTTGTTTCTGTAGTTCACGTAATGATGTGCATGGACAATACCTATAGCATTGCCCATAGGTGTCTGCTGCCACTGAAGACTGAAGTATGAGAAAAACCTTCATGGGCTTGGTAGAGTGGCCCCTTCTGGGACAAGATACTTGAAATAATTTCAAATGGTGTTAAAAGCTAACATAGGAGCAGTTGAATCCATCCTAGATACCTGTTGACTGTAACTGAAGTTTGGACACCTAGTTCACATGTGAATCCATATTTCTGAACCCCTAAATCCATACCCCTAAGTATGCTAGCTGAATCACACCCTTAGACAAGAACTGAAAGGAATATTGTGAATCACCAAGTCTATTCCTTCTCCTTTACAATTAATATTATCCTAAGGCAATATTAATTGTAGCTAAATATTGGTAACTTGACCTGCACAAAAGATCTGGGGAGATGGATATTCAGTATAAAGTGTTAAGGTAAACTTTTACAGCAGAAGCATAGATGAATACTGGAGCAGATTATCCAGAGGGGTTGTGAGATCTCCATGCCTGGAGATAGTAGTAAAAACTCTGAGACAAGGCTCTGAGTAATGTGATCTAAGCCCTGCTTTGAGTTTGGGTTTGAACCTGATGATCTTCAGATGTCCTTTCCAATCTATACTACTCTGTGAACACAATTATACTTAGTAGCTGCAAGGTTGAATACTGCAGTCTGGGGAGAACAAGCAATCTTTCCTTCTCTGCTGCCATTCTGCAGCTC
Organism: Tricholaema leucomelas; assembly: GCA_013400475.1. Classification (NCBI taxonomy): domain Eukaryota; kingdom Metazoa; phylum Chordata; class Aves; order Piciformes; family Lybiidae; genus Tricholaema lacrymosa; species Tricholaema leucomelas. The sequence continues at coordinate 23,900 of WAAF01000929.1, forward strand.
TCTGAGACTAAAGTTAGTGTCTTGTTAAATGAAAAAGAAGGGTAAAGGTGACTACTGGAGAAACCAGGCAGAGAAATGTAACATGAAATTTTAAGGCAGGGACAAAGCACTAACAGAACAGACCTCTCAGGAACCAAATAGTTCTGAGAAGGTATTGTCAACCTGTTCAGAACCCCTCTGGACACTGACACAAGTGCTGCACTAAGACCTATGGACAACAGTTCCATGTAAGCATCCTTACACACCTGGCAGTATAACAGCATCTTCTAGGCACGCTTGACGTTATTTGGAGATCACCTCTTCTCAAAACCAGGAGCAAGATCCTCATCCCATGGGAATGTGATGAATTAACAGTGACACCCTGGGGAAGCTAGTAAATTACTTGCAGTTCTTTTCTGAAGCTACTTTCATCAAACAACTGACCAAATAAGTAGACAACAAAATCAGATGTGGAGGACAAACCACTATGTCATTGCAGTCCAGTAAACCACTGTCATAGATGTTCCTCTTCGAGTATTTGGATAAGAGTGCCATGATTTCAGTTTCCAGGTGATAGTCTAGCCGCTCAGGCATTCCAAATGGTTGGGGGTTCCATTTGCTAAGATTTTATTCTTCTGTTTATTCTCTCAGCAAAGTGTAAATTTCTCATATGCTAATAAAATGTACTAGAAAAGAAATGCAATTGCGCTCCCTTTTGGAGACTATATCTCCCATTCCTTTTCTCATTCCTAGTGAGAATTTGTAAATGCCATTCAAATGTTGGACGGAGGAGAAAGTGTGACAAGCGATTTCATTTAAAGGCTAACATGAACTGATTCATGTGAGTGCTTCTCTTTTTGAGCTCTCTAGTTGAGATTTTGAATTAATGCCATTACTTGAATTAGCATTTGGCATCCCATATTTTTAGAGATCCCAAGACAAAACGAGGGGCAAATTAGAACTGACTGTGTTTGCAAATTAAATGCAAACTTGCTGTAAAAAGAAATGTCACAGCAGCTGTGTACTGTGGTTATTTATACAGTTAGATTGCCTAAAACCAAACAAAACTTGAATTCTGCTTCAAGTTACTCCACTGCAGGCGTTAATTCTACCTTTAGTCTGACTTTTGGTGGTTGGTAGATTTCATGCCAACAGTGTTTATTTCCTTGTCTGAATACTGCAAAATGAAACTTCATTGTTAATATGATTTTATTAGTATGTGTCTCTGATGATGATTAAAAGATAAAATTGTTTGAGATTGGTTTTATTTAGCAAAACACTCTCGGGACTGTAAGAAATTCAGGATATCCGTTTACAGCTTCTGCATGCTGGATCTGAATCCCAAGCTCATTATAGATTGCATTTCAGCAATCCAAGTGCCCCTTGTTTCAGTACAAGTTGAACCTAGGAAATGATAAGCACTTGAATGCATTTGCTGAAGCCTAGGCAGGAAAAGGTTCAAAATTACCATGAAAACTCTCGCCTCCCATGCTGCCTACCTCCCTTTGCATAAATCCATAGGTACCAGTGTTCCTGACATCCCTGCATGCTGGACCAGCCTCATAGGCTCCTACTGTAAAGTGTGAAGGCTGCCCTTAAAGCAGAAGCTGGATCTTGGGTTCCAGACTCTTCCAGGACTCCCATCCTGCAGTCTTTGGTCAGGCTTGCTGTTGTACACATATAGTTCCACCCAACAAGTCTTAGGTTCTGTACATATTGACATGCTCAGCAAGAGGGATGGAGAAGTTCTCACCTCCTATGAGAACACAGGATGATTGAAAAAAAGCAGTTTCCTGGGAGGTGGAAATAGAAACTGAAGAGGCAGCTGCCTTCCTGGGGGACGCTGAAGCTGTGTCCACCACACACCAAGCTGTATGGTGCAGCAGACAGGCTGGAGGGCAGGGATGCCATCCAGAGGGATCTGGACAGGCTGGAGAGGTGAGCACAAGCCAACCTCATGAGGTTCAACAAGACAGGGTCTTGCATCTGGGTTGGGGCAATCCCAAGCACAAATACAGGCTGGGAAGTGACTGGTTGGAGAGCAGCCCTGAGGAGAGGGGCTTGGGGGTGCTGGTGGATAAGAAGCTCAGCATGAGCCAGCAGTGTACACTTGCAACCCAGAGGGCCAACCAGAGCCTGGGCTGCAGCAGGAAAAGTGTGGCCAGCAGGGCGAGGGAGGTGATTCTCCCCCTCTACTCTGCTCTGGTGAGACCCCACCTGGAGTACTGCATCCAGTTCTGGAGCCTCCATTACAAGAAGAATGTGAATGTGCTGGGGCATGTCCGGAGAAGGGTCACGAGGATGATCAGAGGGCTGGAACACCTCTGCTATGAGGACAGACTGAAAGAGTTGGGGCTGTTCAGTCTGGAGAAGAGGAGGCTGCAAGGCAACCTTCTTGTGGCCTTTCAGTATCTGAAGGGGGCTACAAAAAAGCTGGGGAGGGACTTTTCAGGATATCAGGGAGTGACAGGACTAGGGGGAATGGAGCAAAGCTGGAGATGGGTAGGTTCAGGCTGGATGTAAGAAGGAAGTTCTTCAGCATGAGAGTAGTGAGAGGCTGGAATGGGTTGCGCAGGGAGGTGGTTGAAGCCCCATGCCTGGAGGTGTTTAAGGCCAGGCTGGATGGAGCTTTGGGCAGCCTGATCTAGGGTAGGGTGTCCCTGCCCATGGCAGGGAGGCTGGAACTAGATGATCCTTGTGGCCCCTTCCAACCCTGACTGATTATAGAATCTATAAAATCAGTAGGCTATGTTACATCAAAAAGCAGCACAAGAGTTACTCCTGTTTGGCACCGTGATAGAAAGAATGCAAATACTTTCAGGGTCACAGCTGTACCTCTCCACATAAGGCAAGATGAAACCTGAGTAAACTGACCAAACTCTGGGATTTAAAAACACTTGCATTTAACATCTTCTAATGTTGTGCACTGTGACTTCACACAGATCTCACTGACCAACTTGAACCATCTTCAGGGACTGTGAATTCATCCCAAACACTGTAAAAGGAGCATCAAGTTTGTTCTTTTCTGCAGTTATTGGAATGCACAACCACTTAGGCAGAGCTACTGTTGATTCTCCAGATTATTTAGTAACGTCTCTAAGTTCACTGCTGCTACTCAGCCATGGTCCATTGCACAACTCCCTTATCATCCCCACTCTTTTGGGTTTGACAGTGTTGAATTTTCAGAGTAGTCCAGTTGCACAAGGTTAGGCACTTCAGAACTAGTAGATAAGAATATTTCTCCATAAAAGTCAATGCAGGAAGTTCACATTTTACATCTAAAATAAGATTCAATCAATCAATAAAATTTGTTTAGGTTTATTTTATTGCATAACACAGACCACTGTGTCCCTCTCAGAAAATAACTCTGTTGAATCTTACTTTGCTTATAATAGTGCTAACAGGAGGAATCATTACTTTGTGTAGAAAGGATATAGAAGCAGAGGGATTTTCCAGTTAAAGCTCCATATGTGAAGTTTGCGTGGCTGCAGCATGAATTGTTAGTGGGTTTGATGGCTTATCTGCAAAATGCAGCTAAGGCAGGGAGTCATATTACACCATCGGCATCACTCTTGATCAAGCTAAGCAAACAAAATACCTTGTGGTATTTGAGTATAGCTTTGCTGAGGTGTCAGGAAATGGCTGTGATTTGAAAGGGTATTTAATGATATTCTTTTCCTTTGCCTGTGGGCAGGTTTTTAGCCTTTAGAAACATTTGTGTATCAAAAGATTCTTTTATGGAGGAATTGTAGCAGCTGACAAAGGAGACTGATCTCTGCTTTGGCCTAACTCCAGCCTATCATTGAAGCAAAGTTGGCATCAGGTAAACAGGAATTGGCAATGGCCTGGATTGGTTTTTAAAAAGAAACCTGTGACCTCTTCCTGGAATGTGTCTTCTAGTCTTGATTTTGAGATGCAAGCATGCCAAAAAAGGGTAGGATTTCCTAGAGCAAATGAAACAACTCATTGGGCCAGAGCTCTAACCTTGGCCATTTCCTTCTCTGTACTGCCTCCCAAGTGTGGTGGAGGTGCTGGTCTTTGGTGAGCATTGTAGACACTTATCATACAATCATAGAATCAACCAGATTGGA
>WAAF01000930.1:10816-24339 GCA_013400475.1 Tricholaema leucomelas
TTGCCATAATAGGCAAGGAGCCACAGGCCTGGACTTTCCAAATGTGGGGCTCACATGGGCCTAGCACCCAGCAAGCGTGAGCTGAGCATGTGAGAGCTTACACAACCTAAAGCCTGGGCAGGCCAGACTCCACAGCACCAGGCCTGTTGTGCCCCTCTGTGCTGGCCATGTGCTCACCCCTGATTAAGAAGCATGAAAAACATGTCCAGGCAAGGCAAGGCATATGCAGGTCTGTTTTCGGGCCTATGGGCCCTCCACAACACTGCCATAGAGCAGAAAGAGTTTCAGCCCACTCTGCTGGGCAAATATTATATTGACCCCAAAGTGGTATTTGCCATGGGGAAACTCCTCTCTCTGTTTATAATTTGAATGTTTTGCTAGTTATTAATACGTTATATTGTGGTATTAATCCTATAATGTACTCCATGACCGTGTAGGATCTTGTTACTATTAATATACAGTGGTTAGGGGTGGTGAGAGTTCAGAATATTGAATATTTTTATAAATATTATCTCACACCAACTAATTTCTCCCCTCTGCCACAAATCGGCGTAGGTGGCAGAATACCCCTCCATGACAACAGACAAGCATTGCATTCCCCATTTTTGTTTTTTTCTTTTTTTTTTTCCTGTGGGAACATGTTATGCACTCTGCAGTCTGTGAAATCAATGCATTATGCTGCTTATTAAAGAAAATGTACATTGTGTCATGTACATTTGAGCCATTAATCATTAAGAATAACATAGTAAACTCATTGAGATTATTTGGGACCTTTTGTCTTAATTGTTAAAACTGGATTAAACTGAATATGAGAAATAATTTTCATTATACATTGAGCTGTGATCTGAGGCCGTTAAAAGAGATCTGGGAAACTCAAATCTTACACCTAAATTTGGGAAATTATACATATCTATACAGCCTAAAAAAAGAGGTTAAAAATAAGATGTCAGCGAACATGTGTAGCTGATACTTGTTAGACATTTAACTTATTCAGTATTGTTTAGAAGTCCTCATTATGGGAAAAAACAAATCTGCTCTGGTGTCTCTGAAGATGTTCTGTTATAATCAGAGAAAATTATTCCACTAACCTGAGGTTGAGAGAAAAAAATAGTACTGATAGAGACCATTTTAAACACACTTTTGGAACTCAGCAGATCCTATGCAATGCTTTTTAAGTGCCATTTCCACTTATGCCTCTTATGCCATCTTTTGGATGATATTTAGATTCAAGATTTTTTATCTTGACAGTGAAAATTAGTAAGTAAGGAAAAAGCTACTTATGCATTGTGTAGTAATAAATGACAATAGAAACATTCTTCTCTCTTGACAGAGAAAAATAATAGAAATGGCAATATCAAGATGACACTAGCAAAGAAACAGGATAAATCTAAATCACAGGATCACAGGATGTTAGGGGTTGGAAGGGACCCAAGGAGATCGTCAAGTCCAACCCCTTTCCAGAGCAGGACAGTATGATCTAACACAGATCGCAGAGGAACACATCCAGACAGGCCTTGAAAGGCTCCAGAGAAGGACACCCCACAACCTCTCTGGGGAGCCTGTTCCAGTGCTCTGTGACCCTTATAGTAAAGAAGTTCCCCTTGTGTTGAGGTGGAATGCCTTTTGCTGCAATTTACACCCATTGCTCCTCGNTATCAAGATGACACTAGCAAAGAAACAGGATAAATCTAAATCACAGGATCACAGGATGTTAGGGGTTGGAAGGGACCCAAGGAGATCGTCAAGTCCAACCCCTTTCCAGAGCAGGACAGTATGATCTAACACAGATCGCAGAGGAACACATCCAGACAGGCCTTGAAAGGCTCCAGAGAAGGACACCCCACAACCTCTCTGGGGAGCCTGTTCCAGTGCTCTGTGACCCTTATAGTAAAGAAGTTCCCCTTGTGTTGAGGTGGAATGCCTTTTGCTGCAATTTACACCCATTGCTCCTCGTCCTATCACAGGGAGCAAGTGAGAAGAGCCTGTCCCCACCCCCACCCCCACCCCTGGCCAGCCCTCAAATATTTATAAAATGCTGTTCCTTTGTTGATCATTTTATGCTATGAATTTTATTTCAGAAGGCTCTTTGGTGTCCAAACATTGTTGCAAGTGATATGGATTTAGAGGTTGTCATTTTCACAATGCCGAGAGAGCTGATATCATGGCCAGCATACTGATGGGGCATGGAGGTGATGGAAACATACAGAAGCTGAAGTCAAACTATAAAATAGACATTAAGGAATCCATAAATAAGTAAATGAACAATGGTTTCAATGTAGCTTCATCATTTTATGCTGGATTAGACTGGCACCAGTCTTAGGGGATATATCTTAATTGAAGATGGGTTGAGTAAGGGAATATACAAAACAGTACAGCCCAAAGCTGATGTTAGAACTTGAATATTTATTTTTCATTCTCCTGCATTATGCAGCCATTGTTGAAAGAGAAGGAGGAACCTGAACTGTGAAGCAAGAAACAATCACAGAATCATAGAATGGTTCAGGTTGGAAGGGACCTCAAAGACCATACAGTTTCAACCCACTGCCATAGGCAGGAACACCTCCTACTAGAACAGTGATCAAACTCAAATCAGGTATACTTGTTGCATTCTTGTTCTCATGAAATTATTAACAACTTTAAATCTACTCAGTTTTCACTTTTCAATTAAGTGCCGTTCCATTTGTCAGGCTTTAATGAACGAGATGATGCTTGGCATAGAAATTTAAAGTTAAGTATCTGCCTTGAGCATCTTATTTCCACACAGTATAATCACAACTTGTATTTTCAATTCAAAGAATGAAAGCAAGACGCGAATATCAGCGATGCAGGCATTGCAGGTAATCTGCAGTCCCTCCTTAATCTGCTACTAAGTGGCAGCTGTGGGCTGGTGCATCTTTAAACAGCAGAAACAATCAGTTTTGTTAACAAATCATTTGATTACACTTCCCCTCACTAGGCATAGGATGCCTTCTATATTTTATAAGAGATTAAAAAATAGTGGGAAAATCAGACTGTGATGAAGATGACATTTGAGATAATATGGTTAGATTTCTACCATATTATGTTAATGCTGCTGTTGTGCTATTCAGAATTTTCAGATTCATTTGAAAACATTCAGCCTGCTGCTTCCTTCAGAAAGGATGGTACTCAGACCCAGAGATAAGCTGCTGAGCAGAACTAAGGGGTGGAAAATGGTTGAAGCTGGACAGAAGTTCTTCTCCTTGGGAGGAGTGCTACTTCAGCAGAGGTGAAGTATGGCTTTCAGTGAGTTTCAGCACACAAATCATCTGGTATAGCCTATGAGGTAAAGCAGGGAGGCCCTCACCCGAATTTTTAAGATTACCGTTCAGCTTTACAAAAAAGATCCTTAGGGCACAGGGTATGACCACTGTCTGTCATCTTATGAACTGTGTAAATACACTGTGTTTCATTTTTAATTTAAAAGGAGACATAGTTGTTTCAGTTAATAAGTCTCTTAATGTATAGATTATGAATGTTACAAATCCATTTTGTTATGTAGAGAGTTAGTAATGTCAGCACTCAGTTCAAAAGCAAGTAAGACAATGCATCTCTCTCCTACTGAGCTCTAGTTCGAGTACAAAGTGTTTCAGACACAAACAGTACATGGTGTGCCAGTACAAGGTGTCTGAAGGTAAAGTAGGAACCAGCCTGTTCTTGTTCTAGCTCTGATGGATGTTCTTCGCGTGCTTTCTAATTTTCTCATTACTGCTGAAAGAGTGTCAAGGAAAAGAGGGATCAGTAGTTCCTCTTTAATAAAAAAGATGCATAAGAAGTAGCTGAGGTTCCAGGAGGCAAGAGGCACTGCTGGTCAGCATGTTACCTTGGCTAGTTACAGAGAACAGCACTGACGCATCCTTATGCATGTTTTTTCTCAGTAAAGTCATACAGTTAATATGCATGCCAACTTTCTGATTACAACACCTGAATGAAGGATTTGAAAGATGAGTTCAGAATTCAAATGAAGCTCTCCATTTGGCCTTAGGACTTTTAAGATCCTTTTTTTTTTTTTTTTTTAGTTAAAAACTGAGAAAGTAAGTGTGGGAAATGTATATAGCATTTGAAAACAAACCTGTACATGGTAGTCTTTTTTCTTTTTTTTTTTTTCTTTAAGGATCTTCCCTCACACATCCTTAATCCCTTCTACTCATAAAGCAGTGGTACTTTGGGGTGATTAACTTTTTTAATGGTTAAATTGAGGCCTATGCATAGAAAAATACAGAGCATCTTACAGTGACTGTTTTATTTACAAGTCTTCACAACAAATAATCTTCATTAAAAGCAACATTAAAGAGAATATTTTATTCAGCAAACCTAGTATGGCATAGACTTTCTGTCAATGTCTTCAAAGTGTACTTGTAATACAAACTATGATACTGATGTGACACTGCATATATCCTGATGTTTATCATTTGTTTGAATATAAACTGTTACAATCACATGAAGAATATCAACACTGGTCTCTCTATCCTCTGTTGAAGGGGAATAAAATATGTCAGACATGATACAGGTAAAACTTCCCCTTATATTTTCAAACAATTGTGTATTTTTGCTTTTAGGAGGAGACATAGATAGTGTTTGTAACCCCTTCAATCATGGTACATTTGATTGATAGAGCTTCTACTCACTTGCAAATGGATCCTTGTGGAGAAAGATGTTAAATAGAGGAAACACTTAGAGAAACTAAGAGAGAAAAAGAAAGAAGGAGAGAGAGAAAGAAGGAGAGAAAGAGAGAAAGAGAGAAGGAGAGAAAGAGAGACAGAGAGAAGGAGAGAAAGAGAGACAGAGAGAAGGAGAGAAAGAGAGACAGAGAGAAGGAGAGAAAGAGAGACAGAGAGAAGGAGAGAAAGAGAGACAGAGAGAAGGAGAGAAAGAGAGACAGAGAGAAGGAGAGAAAGAGAGACAGAGAGAAGGAGAGAAAGAGAGACAGAGAGAAGGAGAGAAAGAGAGACAGAGAGAAGGAGAGAAAGAGAGACAGAGAGAAGGAGAGAAAGAGAGACAGAGAGAAGGAGAGAAAGAGAGACAGAGAGAAGGAGAGAAAGAGAGACAGAGAGAAGGAGAGAAAGAGAGACAGAGAGAAGGAGAGAAAGAGAGACAGAGAGAAGGAGAGAAAGAGAGACAGAGAGAAGGAGAGAAAGAGAGACAGAGAGAAGGAGAGAAAGAGAGACAGAGAGAAGGAGAGAAAGAGAGACAGAGAGAAGGAGAGAAAGAGAGACAGAGAGAAGGAGAGAAAGAGAGAAAGAGAGAAAGAGAGAAAGAGAAAGAAAGAAAGAAAGAGAAAAGGAAGGAAGGAAGGAAGGAGGGAAGGAAACTAACTAGTTGCAGTTACACAACGTTTATTTTTGGCTAAAAACTGTGGTAGGTGAGACTGCTGCTTCAATTACAGGGAATGAAAAATAACTTGGTAAAATCGCACAGGAAATCCTTATTCAACACTTTGCTTTGCTCTTCCCATTTCTTTGAGTAAATCTGACGTTATAAGCATAACTGACTCTCTGAGGACCTCTTAAATAATTTAAAGATGCTGAGCCTCGTATTCTACAAGCGAAAGATGCTGACATTATTTTAAATGAGATTTTTATATTTTAAATATATTGAAGTGCATCTTTGGGAAATGAAGTTTTGCTACCTGTGCTTCTTAGAAGAGCTACTATGCAGGCACCATACATAGAATAATGCCCACATGTATTTTGTGTCTATTTTTTAAAACATTATTAAGTTGAATACTCCCATTTTTCAAATATTAGCTTGAAATACCTTCATATTCTTCTGGAAATGTACTACTTCTGGGTTGTTTGTTTGGCTTCGGTTTGTTTTACAAGTGGTTATACATAGTAAAAGGCAGGTGCTGTTTAAATTGAGTACTTTCAATAATTAACAATATACACCAGGTTAAAAAGTACATTGTCTCTTCTGAGGGATGTTTTGGCTGCAGGAAAAGTCTGGTTTTGCTTTTTCTGATAATAGCTAATATTTTATCTTTATGTTTGTCTTCCTATAGCTCTTGAATAATACTAAGAATACCTGTTTAATGAGCAGACAAACCCCAAATAAGCCCCTAGTAATTCCTCGGGGCGGGGGGGAGGAAAGCTAAAAAAGCTAAAATCCAAAAGTGCCCCCAAGTTGTTCTTTCTCTGCTGCATGCTAAAACCTACTGCATGCTGGGACTGGGTATTTGCCAGTTAGATTATTGATCGTGTCTCCTCTATCAGACATGATCAATAATGCCAAGAGTTGTGAAACTCTATCAAATGCCATGGCATCATCTGTGAAGTCCTAGAAGTGACAGCATATCACAAAAGATGCATCCTATACACACATCACACATTTAGACAGCTTTTAAGATGATAGTAAAGTCAGCCTTACTGCATTTGCTATCTCATTTTGGAGCAATGAGAGTACACATGCTCAACATTTTCCACATTTGTTCTGAATTAAAAATATTTTTAAAGGGGTGCAACTATCCTGCACTCATAGCCTGATTAGTAAAGACATAGGAAATAACTCTGCAGGTCTGCAGAGTTTTCCACCTTTCAGATGACCTTCTGCAGTGGACCACCCAGAAGAAAGGAGGAACTTTCTGTTCAACTAAACTTCTCTGTTACTTTACTAAATAGTGTAATTAATATCCTATTTGGCCACAAGACTTTGGGAATTGAAATTCAGACCAAAGACATCTCCTGGGCAGTTTAGTCCCTCCATATATGTTTAGCATCTTGGCAGCAGTCCTCCCGCTAACCTCACTGACAGCCACCCTTGGTGAATGGTGTGGCTAGCAGGAAATGCAAACTGAGTAGGACAGAGAAGGAAGTAGAGGACATCACTTAATAATATCCTGCATATATTTCATCAGTTTAGTCAGTTTATTTGTGCATTTCAGCGAAATTCAGCACCACTTTTCTCAAGGATGATAGAGCACTCACAAGGAAAGATCTCTGAGCATTTCCCTGTTACAGAAGTTGACAAACAATTTAATGGGACACTTTTCCCTCTTTGTTCCTCAAGCAAAATGCCAAAAGAAAAAGGTACTTAGTTATTTCAAAGAAAATCACAAGAAAACAAAGCACTGAAGGGTCAACACATGTCCACCATTTTGAGCTTCAATGGTAATAGCAGCAAGCTGACAGAAAAATGTAGTATGAAGTCTCGTGCTGACCAAAGGCTTTATGTTCAGTCAGTTTTAAATTACACTACTGACTGTTGTCACTTAATAATGAATTTGAAGGATAGAGTTACTTTCATCATAGCAAAAAATATATATGTCATGCCTGCTGCATGCTGCCTAGACTCGGACTAAACAGATTAAAGAAGCCCTAGGACTGAAGACTTTAAATTCAGCGAACTGTGAACTGCAGCTTTCTGAAGTCACCCAAATAAGACTTTCACTTTGTATGGAGCAGTAGAGCTGCAACAATAGTGCCTTGGACAGAACTCACTTTTTTTGTGGAGTGAAGGCTAATACTCCATATCCATGCAGATGCACAAGGACACACACACAAAAGCAGTATTTTCAGAGGTGGTCATTCATTCTGAATGCGCCTTGTGATAAACTGAAAAAGAAAGCAGGAAGTACTTCTGCATAAGGCTCTGATCCTATGATGGCTCCTGTCAAATCAAGAGACTATAGTGAAAATTAACCTGAAACTCTTGGAAGTCCAGGCAGAGAGGACAAAGAAGAAATTATTGCCTTTTTTTTTTTTTTTTTCCCTGTCATCTACCAAAGTCAATATCAGAGATGAGAGGGGGGAAAAAAGATATTGCCTTAGGCATGCTTTCAGTGTACTTTTGTGGTTGCTGCTTGGTTCATTGAGCTGGTTTGCTTTTAATGGTTCACTAAGCTTTGACTGCTGTAGAGATTATGGTAATTTCTTTTACTGTAGTAGTCTCCCAGACTGGAACATATGTTGGTGTTTTCAGAGCAAAAAATTAGGTAAATATCAATAATGAAAAAAGTTTTCTCAGATGAGATTATGCATTGGACTACAAAGTCGTAACAGTGTTGAGGGACAGATGCCAGTTCAAGAGGACAATAAACACTGTTTCTTCAGTAATTGTGGTCTGGTTTTAATATTTTGTGTTTCAGATGCCCCGATTTGGGATTTTAATGAGCTTAAAACTGTAGAAATTTTCCTGAATTGGAAACAAAATGAGAAAATATTATTAGAAGCCACCAAATTCATGATGTTTCAAAGCTAAACTATGGTCATGTGTAATCTGAGGACTAGGCAGGCCAGGCCCTATCTTCAAAAATAGCAAGAAGGAGTAGTCAGAGAATTACAGACTCATAAGTCTCAACTGTATTTCAGTCCCTTGGAAGAGGTTGGAGCAGCTGCTTTGTGGAAACTGTTTCAAGACTCTGGCAAGACATGGAGACAGTCAGTGGAGAGTAGCCCACACAGATTCACAAAGGGAAGGTTATGCCTCACCAACTTGATAATCACATGAAGAGCCTGGCTTGGTTCATGAAGGGAAAGGAGCTCGTATTGCTTACCTTGACTTCAGCAAGACACTTGACACTCTCTCTCACAAGATCCTTGTAGAGAAGCTAAGAAAGTGTTAGCTGGTTAAGCAGTGAGGTTGATTGAAAACTGAAAGAATGGTCAGGCTCAGTGAGTGATGATCAGCAGTAAAAAGTCTAGTTGGAGCCCAGTAACTAATAGATTACTGGTTCCAATCCTGCCCAACATCTTAGTTAATGATCTGGATGCTGGGTAACGGTGTATCTTCAGGAAGTTTGCTACTAACTCAAACACTTGAGATTTGTGCTGCTATCTGCAGAGACCACAAATGACTGAGGCTGTTCAGGTTGGAGAAGAGATGGCTCGGGGAATCTTGTCAACATGCACAAATACCAGAAGAAAGGGTCTACAGTAGCTGGAGAAAGGCTCTTTCCAGTAGTGCTCACTGACAGAACAACATAACAGGCACAAGCTGAGACACGGTATGCTTCCTCTGAACATCAGGAAATAATAATTTGTCATGTTGAGAGTGACCAAGCATTGGCACAGGTTGCTCAGGGTTATTGTGAAGTCTCCATCCCTGGAGACATTCAAAAGCTATATGGACATGGTCCCCAGCAACCACTGCTGCTTTGTCCTGCTTCATAAGGAGAGACAGACCAGGTGACATCTAGAGATCCTTCCAGTCTCAACCATTCTGTAATTCTGTCTCTGTGTGATCAGGTGTTGAGGTAGATTGTGAGGTTCAAGAACACAATGGAAACAGAAATCACTAGTGTGACATTGTGTATGGTCACCATGAAATAATGATCTTTTCAAGCACAGCCTGTCTTGAAGGGCAGAAACTATCAAGATAATAACTTTGGACCCTGTTCAGTTAAAATATGTCTAGAAGAATTCTTTCACATTTGCAAAAATCATTGTTTGTTTGTTTGTTTGTTTTTCCATTGACATTAACAAAGATCTCATATAGCAAGTTATTCAAGTAAGATGACCTTCTGGTGATACTGAAATAATAGGATAAGTCACATATAAAAGTTGAGTAGTCATGAAGCTCCATCTCATTTCTCATTCTACTCTAACCAATCCACATATATAATATTAGCTCTATCTGATTAATATTGTTAAACTTGATTATTTTTTCTCCTAATGATCATTATGATTTTTCTGCCTTATGATGAGTAGAAGTAGGACAAATTTTCAGGTAATTTTTTTTAATGCTATAAATTGTGAGGAGGATTTGTTTGGTTTTCAGCCTTTCAAATGCTTGTTTCTTATGTCTCATTGATGTAAACAACAAAGGTTTTGCTTTTTGACCTTAACATTCTGCCTCCATTTGATACTTATATTGCACTGAAATATGTTGAAGTTTTTCAATCCTATTCTGAGTGCTACTTGTTTCAAAACAGTACTTGCAGACATCATTGTCCTGGGATACCCCAAATTCCTCTCTTCTCCCTCTGTGGGTTTGAATGGGAGAAGAAAGGCAGGAAAATCTGCTTCCCCCTCCCCTGCCTTGCAGGCTTGAAGTGGGGCAGCAAAAGGTTGCCTTACTGCACATGGGCTGACCCGTGTGGAAGCCCACACTGAAATCGGGCCAGTGATTGGCTGAGTTTTTGCACCCAGTATAAATGGTAAATGGACACTTTGTCTAGAAAAGGGATAAATAGAGCAAGGGTTCCCACCTTGAAGGTTCTCGCCTTGAGAGTTCCTGTCTTGAGAGTCTCCCGCTACTGCAAAGGACAAGTTCCTGTCATGGCTGGACCATTCCTGCTTTTGGACAGCTCCTACTTTTTGTACAGCTCTTGGTTTTATCCCATTCCTGCTTTTGGATGGTTCTCCCCACTTTTGCACCCTTTTGTGCAAACCTGCAGGCTTAGCAAGCCCTGGGGTCCTTTGAGAGAGAGAGAGATGGTGGCATCTGGACCACCTCTCTCTCAGACCCTATCAGTAGTCAAATTCCTGGCTGCCTTCTGGACTGGGAGACTCTAGCAGTTTTGGCTCTCCCCCACCACTGTGAAGGCAGCCTCATTCCACGACCATCCCACTCAGGAAGAAGTGCTCAAGACATTGTTGAGTTTGGCACCTCACCGACTCACCTCGGACTTCTGCAGCATGGATCTCTATTATTGGATATTGCCTGCAATGTCAGAAGGCTGTTCCCACAGAGGAATCCAGTAAGGGATCATTGCCAAATGCCTATTTCACCTCCATGAGTAAGCTTTTCCCTTAATCCCCTGCTCTGCCTGATTGATAGTGGGGTAAAGCTGTGTTTTTAGCTTAGCCTTTCCCATTTCCTAACTTCCTAAATATCTGAATTTATCTATAATATCCTTGTTTAGGAAGAGATTTTTGATCAAATTGAATCTGTTAATAAACTAAACAATTTTTTTTTTATATATTTTTGGGGGTGGGGTTCCAGGAAAATGGAAACAAATCTATTTTTTATAATTCCTGACTCAGCCACATTAATTCCCTGCCTCCACAACAATCACGAAAACTATTTTCTTTATAGCAGTTCAGAATTTAGACTCCTTGCTGAACTTTACATTTCTCAGCTGTGAAATTGAATTCATATTGTGTAGATTAATCTTTTTTTAAAAGTAAAACATGGATGTCACCACATAGTTTAGCAAAATTTAAGGATTTAAACTCTTTTAAAATTCTNTGCCTATTTCACCTCCATGAGTAAGCTTTTCCCTTAATCCCCTGCTCTGCCTGATTGATAGTGGGGTAAAGCTGTGTTTTTAGCTTAGCCTTTCCCATTTCCTAACTTCCTAAATATCTGAATTTATCTATAATATCCTTGTTTAGGAAGAGATTTTTGATCAAATTGAATCTGTTAATAAACTAAACAATTTTTTTTTTATATATTTTTGGGGGTGGGGTTCCAGGAAAATGGAAACAAATCTATTTTTTATAATTCCTGACTCAGCCACATTAATTCCCTGCCTCCACAACAATCACGAAAACTATTTTCTTTATAGCAGTTCAGAATTTAGACTCCTTGCTGAACTTTACATTTCTCAGCTGTGAAATTGAATTCATATTGTGTAGATTAATCTTTTTTTAAAAGTAAAACATGGATGTCACCACATAGTTTAGCAAAATTTAAGGATTTAAACTCTTTTAAAATTCTGAGTATTCATCCATCTCAGTTGTTCAAACCTGTTTCTTGTGATCATGAATTTCCTAATAAAGTTTTTTAAAAACTTTAATATCTGAGATGAAATGTTTCCTGAAATTTGTAGAGGCAAAGGAAAAATTGCATGAGCACCTGCTAAGGTTTCTTTGTCTATTTATGTAGGACTGGAAGTAAGTGTGGTAAATGAGTGGTTTTTATAGTGCCTGTGCTGGCTACCCAGTGTCCTAGACCCACTGACTTCTTGTAGGCTCCAGCTTTCCTAGCCTAAACACATCCGTGCAGAGGTTATTGACAAGTGTAAGATTAATTGCCTGAAAAAGAACAATTTGTATGTCAACTCTGCAGTAGACATCAACACATCACTTTTTTACCCAAAGTGTTGCATGTGTTTTCTCTAGAATTAGCATGATAGCTAGTACTGCTGACTCTGGCCAAATGCTCAAAAATACTTAAGAATAATTTGGCCTGAATAAATAAAAAAGGTAGTCTAGTAAAAGTAATTTCTAATAAAGTCAGCTTTAAAAAAATATTCTGTGTGTTTCAAGAGTTACACCAAAATTCGGACTATGAATACGTGGCAAAGCAATTATTGAATAAATTTCTTACCTTAGTTGAGTGTAATTGTGTCAAGGGAAAAGTTAGACTAAGTCAGTTTCTTTAATCTTCACATTCAAAAACATCCCATGAGAGAATACAGGAATAAATGGAGTAAAAATCACGCTTACTTCGGTTATCTATTACCTTTTTGTGGCATAAGTCACTGCTATGTCTGGAACTCTGTCGTAATGTGTTTGGATAGAATAATTGTTGGCCTTGTGCCATTTGAAGCTTTTCATTCTATGAAAGTGAAACTGCAAAGGGGAAGTTACTTTTGCTTGTTTTGATTTGAGAAGCAAAATTTTAAAACAGTGCAAAAGGCAGCAGAAATAAGTTCTAAAGCTGCAATAATGTTGACTCTAGATTACCAGAGATAATCTTGAAAGATTCTTACAAATTAAATGCATTTTGAAATTAAATCCAACCCTTTATTCCTTCTTTAAATTTTAGTTTTAACTTTTTGTTTAAAAGATTTAGTGCTCATTAATTAAATGTTTTGTGCACTGATACGTCCTTTCTGCTCAGAGGAGTGAATTTCAATGACTGGTACACCACAATCATGCAAATTTAGTGCTTTTTATATTCATAAACTCCACACCTAACATATCCAACTTCACAGTCTCACTAACACACCTCAAGGGTGTACAACTGAAAAAGGAGGCAGAGTCAGCAACTACTTTACATTACTTTCTTTTTCCCAAGACTCAGAAAAGTTTCAAAAATTTTGGAGTATAAATTATTTCTGCTAAGGGCAGAAACAAAGTTGATAGAGTCTCCTTAAACACTGACAGTAATAAGTTCTTAGTGCTTTTTTCGTGAGATAACAGCTTTGCTAATGCTTTGAAATGGTTACCAGAACCAATGCTACATACAAAATACTTGTTGATGATCTTTCTTTTCTCAGTTCTTTCTTTATTTTATTTCTGGTTTCCATGGAGTCAAATCTTGGACCTAATGAGTTTTCATAGTGATTTATAGGGGATCAGAATTTTGCCCACAGTCTTTCCCTACATGTTTTAGTGGAAGAGAAAGAGAATAGCAGCTAATTGTCTGGTTAGTTGATGTCTCTGCTCTCTACTCTGAGGTCTCTGAAGCTAATGTTTTCATTGACTTCTGCAGACATTGAACAAGGCCATAGATTTAACTGTAATAAAATCACAGACCATAAAAATAAAGATTAGACACCTATAGACTCACATCTTTTGCACACAAAATAGTGCCACACAGAGGGCTCCAAAACTAGGAAGCAGAACATTGATAAAAGGTCAACAAATAATATCCAAGCTAAAACTTATAACAAAAAA
>WAAF01000931.1:0-30293 GCA_013400475.1 Tricholaema leucomelas
TCGGCCACATTAATTCCTGCCTCCATAACACGTGGGTCAGAAAACAGCTAGGGAAGGAGGTTTAAAAGGACACAAGGAGCAAGGGAGGTGATTAGATGCAAGCTCCCTTATTCCTGATTTATCAATCTCATAAGCACCCCCTACAGCAATTGTACTAATATCGCCTATTTAAAACATGCAAGAAGATGACAGGTAGGAATTATACTGACAGTACCATCAGATGTTATCATAGAATCATAGAAATCAGTCAGGGTTGGAAGGGACCACAAGGATCATCTAGTTCCAACCGCCCTGCTATGGGTAGGGACATCCTACCCTAGATCAGGCTGCCCACAGCCTCATCCAGCCTGGCCTTAAACACCTCCAGGGATGGGGCCTCAACCACCTCCCTGGGCAACACATTCCAGGCTCTCACCACTCTCATGGTGAAGAACTTCCTCCTCACATCCAGTCTGAAACTATCCACCTCCAACTTCACTCCATCCCCCCTGGCCCTGTCACTACCTGATACCCTAAAAACTCCCTCCTCAGCGTTTTTTATAGGCCTACTTCAGATACTGGAAGGCCACAGTAAGGTCACTTCAGAGCCTCCTCTTCTCCAGACTGAACAGCCCAGATTCTTTCAGCCTGTCCTCATAGCAGAGGTGCTCCAGCCCTCTGATCATCCTCGTGGTCCTTCTCTGGACATGCTCCAGCATCTCCACATCCCCCTTGTAATAGAGGCTCCAGAACTGGATGCAGTAATCCAAGTGGGGTCTCAGCAGAGTGGAGTGGAGGGGAGACAATCACCTCCCTCGACCTGCTGGCCACACTTCTCCTTATGCAGCCCAGGATCTGGTTGGCCCTCCAGGCTACAAGTGCACACTGCTGGCTCAAGCTGAGCTTCTTGTTCACCAGAACTCCCAAGTCCCTCTCCTTAGGGCTGCTCTCCAGCCAGTCATTGCCCAGCCTCTATTTGTGCTTGAGATTGCCTCAACCCAGATGCAGGACCTTGCACTTGGTCTTGTTGAAGTTCATGAAGTTGGCCTGTGAGCACCTCTCCAGCCTGTCCAGGTCCCTCTGGATGGCATCACTTCCCTCCAGCGTGTCCGCTGCACCACACAGCTTGGTGTTGCTAGCCAACTTGCTGAGGGTGCACTCAAGGGCTCTGTCCATGTCACCAACAAAGATGTTGAACAAGACTGGTCCCAGGACCGACCCCTGAGGGACTCTGCTTGCCACTGGCCTTCACCTGGACATGGACTTGGACATGTTAGCAGGTTAAATGAGCTCTGCAGGAGAAACCAGCACATTGTGCCTCCAAAAACATCATGTTTAGAATGTGCTGCCATGCCCAAAGCCACCATCCACAGCTCTACAGAGTGGGTATTTTACATCAATGCATGACAGTAATTTCGACAGTCAGGCTACCACCGATTAGTGTCAGGATTTTACTGCCTGACAGGCAAGCAAACCCTAGGCACAATAGAAGAGCTCTCCAGACTCTGAGCACTGGCATCCCGAACTCCCTTAACATCATCATCAGCCTACATCTGTCATCACTGTGTGTAAGCAGAGGGCTCCAGGGCTGGTGAGTGTTTTACCACATCAGGTAGAATACTGTGGGGTCTATTTGCACCTTCTCATTTTTAACCTCATTTAGGTTCCCAGAGGTTCATGTTTTGGGTCACTTCCTTTATGAAACAGACAAAGTTTGGCAGTAACTAGCCACAGTCAGTCTTGCCAAGTTCCCCCAGGAACTTCTTTTCTACTTCTGGTGATAGTTCAAAGATGGTGGGTTTTTTTAACTCCAAAGTCCCTTCTTAAATCAATCAAGTGCTTTAGACTCCACGTCTCATGTGTCTGTCATCTCTGATAATAAACAGGAGACTTCTGGACATCTCTCAAGGTGTTAGAAGAGTCCTGCAGTATTGCTTACAACGTCTACATACAACTAATTAGATCTATCATCTAAAGTAAGAGGGGTGTTTGTTTACTAAATCTGGTTTTGCAGATTTTGTAACATGTATTTTGTATTATTTGTGACCTAAATGCATTACAGTTAAGACATTACTGCCTTCTTCCTTGCTATAAGTCAGGGCTAAATTACAGGTGTTTCCCAGACTTTGACTGACATAAGAAACAACAAGTGGGAAGACAGTATCTTAAACATTCAGAAGGAGGATATCACAGTATCGAGTTCACTGCCAGTGAGCTTCCAGCACTTTGTTTACATGTATTTTCAGTTACAGCGTTGGTGATCTCCATTCAGGTAAAATTCCCAAGGGACACTGATAGGATTTGATAGAAAAGAAATTAACCCAGAATTACAGGGTATAATGCTCATAATCCTTCTTTTGGCATGGAACTGAGCCGGGAAGTTAAGGGTAAGCCTTTGACCAGATGTCTGCTGTTCTCCCACTAGATCCTTACAGTAAGCCTCCAGCTTAGAGAAGTATCAAGATGCTGCTGTAGCAGATCCATCACTGTTTCATCAGTGTAGTGCATAATACACAGCTTACATGGCTCTGAAGACTCCAAAGGAAGAAAAGGAGTTTATGAGGACAAAGAGGAGAAGATGCCATTTTGAAAATAAAAAAAATACTGAGAAAAAAAATATACTGAGAAAAAAATATACTGAGGAAAAAATATACTGAGAAAGGAATGGATGCCATTTTGTCAGGACACAGAGCAAGCTGGATGAAGTAAATACAAAAACAAGGAAAACCCTGCTGTTGAAAGAGTGAAATAAGCAGAGTGAGGGGGTGTTGTTTGTTTTGGTTTTTTTTCAGTTTGTTTTATCTTTATTTAATTTCAAAGACTCCATTACTGATTCTCTCTTCAGGACTTGGTAGCTGGCTGAAAAGATAAGCATTTCAGTTTTGTACTACAAGATTAAACTCCCATCACACAAAATCTCTTATTCACAAAGCCACTTTTTTCATCTCACTAAACAGCAGTCTGTTACCTACTTTGCCTTTCATCAGTCAGTGAAAAACCTGCAAAAACTACATACGACAGTGCCAGCAGAAGAAAATACCACTTACGTTTCGCATATTGCTAAATATAAATCTTACAGAATTGTTGGTTTCTAAGTTCATAGAACTCACTTCCACTGCTTCTCAGTGGCTCTTTCTCATCCCCAATATCGCTGTCTTTCATCTGTCCAAAATAGGCAGGAGAAGCTTTGCATTCATAGTTCCTGTCAAGAGATTTCAGGTGGATCAACATGTGAAGAGCATAGGCAAGAACCAGCAGCAGAATCAGTGACATAACCAATCCCATAAGTATTGCCGGGGAGAAAAAAGATGCACAGTCTTTTGCATAGGCAAAATGTCCTTCTTGAATGTTAAAACCTTGAATCTACAAAGAGAATAAAAGGGCTCATGTTAAATGAAGTATTTGCTGCTTGGTTACAAAAATATTCATGAATTTGCTCTTGGTGACAGTAAGAAATTTTAATTTAATAGCTACTCATTGCAGAAGCGTATCTGTTAGTGGTATCTGGAGCTAAAGCTCAGACATTAGCAAAAACCATCAGTTATTCTAATCCCCTTCACTCTGCTGCCCCAAAGACTTGCAGCTCTGTTTTAAACAAAACGTTCTACAATCACTCTTCATGGCCCAGTCATACTTAATTATAAGCACGGTACATTTCAAGTTAGCAGCCCATTTCCAGTATCATTTGTTGAGAATCTTCAGAGCCTCTGCTTCAAACTGCATAAACTTCAATACAGCAAAGAAATATTCTCAACTGGAAGCTCTAATGTTAGATTTTTCCCATCATATCCATACAGCAGCTGCATGACCTTTCATTCAAACTATGGCCTATATCAGCAAGTTTTAGTTGTGGGTTCAGTTTTAACATGAAGTTTATCACATTGCCACCAAGGGAATTGACTGTTTGCTTCACCAGGTCACTTCACGGGCAATTATAACCTGGTGAAAAAAGGTAGATCAGTTTTCCCTCCAATCCTATTTTTCATCTCTTCATTGCCCTCAAGTTAGGTATACAAAAACAAGACATCCTAGTACAGTCATCTTAGGCTTCCTTACTGTCAAATGCAGAAAAATAGGCACTTTGAGAAGATGATTAATCCCATCCTAAAATAAGGACTTAAGATAAGTCAGAGGAATTATCCACTGGCTTTAGAGGCAGACTGGGGTGACTTTAATTAGGGCACCAGGTTAAAATTATTAGGCATCAAAAGTTAAGGGCAATTAATCTCATACGTGGTGACTGATGCTGTTATAGATGCTGGGTTTGAAAGCCCATCTCAGACATGCTAAAGGGAATACAGAAAACCTACATAGCCCTTTGTTTCCTTTGACTGGAAGATAAGAACAATAATATAAGGCTTTGTTTCTTTCTGGTTTCTGTTTCAAGTTCCATGGAGATTGTGTAAACTGTACAGGACACATCACTATTGTTTCTTGGCACTGAATTACAACATTTCCCATTAGCCTACCTATGGGATCCATTTGGCTTAATTCCATGACATTACCTGGAAATCAATAAATGTGACTTCCCAAAGCTTTGACAGATCATTTGCAGAGCTGGGTATTAGGAGTGCATCGTATCTCTGCAAGCTGCTCACATGTTCACAGTGGTAGGAGTAACTTGCTGGTGCATATATTCTGGTCGCATTAAATGTTGCTTGTATGGAATGGTTGTAAAGGAGCTGCAGTCTGTGTAGACTGAACCAGTTCTGAACAGACAGCTGGTAATAGCTGGTTGTTAATAAGAATCTGAAAATATTGTATGGTAAGAAAGATGAGTAAGAAAACAAGTTTGAGAGCTGCATCTATTAAACTCAGTTGAACCATCCTAGAAGACACAAATTTATATCACTGCAAGCTCTACCTGTTGAGTCTGGAAAGCCATTTGTGTTTCCTCATTGCTGCAGCTGAAGAAGTTTGCTGCATTCCCACACAGTGAGAGAAAAATCTATATGCAACATACTGTACATCCATCCAAGACAAGAAAAAAACTATGTATCAAGAAATGCTGTAATCTTCAATTACAAAGAAGCAAATATAAAGCAGGTCACAGTCTGATGCCTGAACAGCTTGCACCATCAGTTCTTACAGCAAAATTCCCCAGACAAAAAGGTAGTTAATTAGCAAGGTTCAGCAAAAATCTCAGACATAGGAAAGTTCTGTTCAAAAGAAATGACCTGAACTTCAATACAGAAGAAATGTCTCGAGGGCAGACCTTGTTTGTAAAAAGACCCAGTATATGCAGCTGTCTTTAGATCAACAGTCCTATTGTATTATTTTTGCTTACACCATCTCCCAAAACAAACTGCACAAGCAACTGCATAACCATAGTTATTTCTTTATCATTTTTATCTTTTCTTTAAACATTTAATGTTTTGTTTGTTATATAATCTTACCGAATAGCAAGTCCCTGTAGATCGCCAATGTCACCGAACTTCAGGGAAAGCCTAGGTCAGAAAGCAAGTTATGTCAGGCTAGCAAAAAAGCTTCAGAAATCTTAAGCAAAAAAAATCATGAAAGGTTAAGCACAGTTATGCATGGAACCTTTTGCTCAATATACCTTTGAAGACAGTATAAATAAAACCCTAAAAGGATTAAAACTTCCTCTAGTGAAATATATCAGTTCAGATGTTAATTTGAATGATGGCCAGATCAGCCAGAACGAACAGAACTGCATCTTCAAATTTCAACACATTCCAATCCCACTGCTTCCACCATCAGCTGACAATTAGGTTAACTTGATCTGTGTTCTCCTCCTCAAACCATGATACCTCAGTCATGAGTCTATACACCACTGCAAAGTGTAAACAGCCACATTAGTCCCATCTTTTTAGATGCCTGAGCACACCAAATGCAGATGACATTTGAATCTGAATTTCACACACATGCATCATTAGATGACTGGTTAGAGGATCAGGAGCAGAAACTGTGTCCTACTCTACTTGTTTAGTTGCAGAGAATGATGAGGGAAGAAAGAGACTCTTCACAGAATCACAGAAACATTGAGGCTGGAAAAGACCTCTGAGATCATCATGTCCAGCCTATAACTTAATATAACTGCTGGCTCATGTTCAGCCAGTTGTCAACCAGCACTCCCAGGTCCCTCTCAATCGGGCTGCTCTCCAGCCACTCATTCCTCAATCTGTAGCGCTGTATGGGGTTATTGTGGCCAAAGTGTAGGACCCTACCCTTGGTCCTGTTGAATCTCATATCACTGGCCTCAGCCCATTGACCCAGTCTGTCCAGATCCCTCTGCAGCATCTTCCTATCCTCCAAGAGATTGACATGCCCTCCCAATTTGCTGTCATCAGCAAATTTACTGACACTAGAGGCAATCATCTTATCCAGGTCATCAATAAAGATATTGAATGTTGATGTTCTGGGGTGGGTGAACTGGGTAACACATCACGTGAGCACTTGGCAAATAACTGGCATAGTTTAGGTCAGTCTTCCATCCAGTTTTTCTCTTTCCTCTCTGCTATTAATGCAGGTTGACTGAAAACCTAACCTAACATTTGTATTTGACAATTACACTGAGTCTAATCATGACTCACAAGCCCAGATTTTCCACTTTTCTATCCACAGAGCATGATTTCTGCATACAGAGACCTCAATCAGTACTTAGATGCTGACAGCTGCAATGAGGAAATGGATACTTCAAACATACAGTTTCTAATGCCTTGGCACTCGGAATCTAGCAGAGGTGCCACAGATCAGTTCACGCAATCTGTCAAATGTCCTGACACATCCTCCTAGCAACAGCTCAGAATAAGACAGGCCTTTCTTGGTAAGGATTCTGGAAAAATATATTCAACAGGTAGGAGTCAGGGAGGACTAGTATGTTCCAATGCCTCGCAAATAAGCAAAGTACAAAAGTAACTACTGGGGAGAAGTAGCATTTTCTCCTCTCCTCCACAGAACAGAGTAGGAAAGGCTTAGTAGTCACAGCATCTGTTAACACCAGCGACAAAAATAAAAGCAGCCTCAACTTCAAAATAACATCAAGATCTTGCATGCAGCTGTGTTTCTAATTTGAGGCTACTCAGAAAACTATGGGAGAAACACATGACAAATAAGATGGCTCTAGACCTTCTTTTTTTATGAGAAATGGATAAAAAGGCATGTCAAGGGTATGCTATAGAGCACTTCTGTCTCCTGACTCTTCTCAGCTTTTTTAATGAATAATATTTTCTATACATTCCCAAATATCTTCCAACATAACATATCCAGCACAACATACAGCCCTGTGGTGGGCTGACCCCAGTCAGAGACCAAAAGAGAGAGAACTCAGAGATCAAGACGGAATGTAATAAATCAAAGAAAGAAGTAGCGGGGTGGGGGGAAGAGACTGAAGTTTTGCAAGAGCAGCCACTAACCATTTCCCAAAAGCAGACTGATGTCCAGTGAATCCCTGAGCAACGGCCACCCTGGAAGACACAACTCCTAACAACTTCCTCTTCCTCTACTTCAGCTTTTTATTGCTGAGCATGACAGGGAATACAACTTAGGCCAGATTGGGCCTGCTGTCCAGGTACTGTCCCCTTTCAGTCTCTCATCGACTTCAACCTACTTGCTGTGGGGAACAGAGTGACAAAGAGATGCTGTGCAAGCACTGCTCATCAAAAGCCGAAGCACTACCACGTTATCAGCATTGGTTTAGCCACAAACCCCAAATACAAGAGAATTATCTCCCTTCCATCCAGAGCAAAGGAGGGAGAAGTGAATGAAATATCACTACTTTAACCAGACTACAGAGATACTTGTGACAGACAGGTACATCGAGTAGCCCGCTCCACTCTAATAAGGCTCCAAACAGCACAGCAGCTCCAATAGGAGTCTGCTGTCCAGCGCTGAATAGTCTTTATGGTTTTTCAAGCCTTAGCAACAACTATAAAACTATGCTTACTTTTGCATGAGTATATTTTGTATTAGACTACTATAATTTCTAATAAGAGTAATAAGATTATTTTTGAATTGCAGAGCAGAAGAATGAATGTTATTATTTTTTTATTGGAAAATAATACTATTTTGTTC
The DNA here is from genome assembly GCA_013400475.1 of Tricholaema leucomelas. NCBI lineage: Eukaryota > Metazoa > Chordata > Aves > Piciformes > Lybiidae > Tricholaema lacrymosa > Tricholaema leucomelas. The sequence goes on from WAAF01000931.1 coordinate 8,014, forward strand.
TTTACCAGCCCATCAAAGCATAGTGCTGGAATAATCCACATGCTGTAAAATTCAGACTGCCTTGTTGAATGCTCTGATACCAGAAACACGAAAACCTAGCTTTGTTTCCAATTACACCTTTACTTTTGTTGTAATCTCACTAAAATTTCTGTGCATCTTTGGTTACCCTCCCCAGATGTATAATCAAAGGTAACAGCCAGTTTCTGTGGAAATGTCTTTTGGTGTACAGGTGAAATGTTGTATACAAGCTAAGCAAAACTGTTGAGTTGAGTCAATGTTATTTTGCTCATTTGCATCGTTACAGATTTAAACACCATTCGTAAGGTAGACTCAGTGCTCAGCAGCAGTATTTAACATGCTCAGCTAAGTACCCACTTCCTGATTTTCAGACTCTTGCCCACTGGAGTAGAATCAATGACCTAGTATTAGATGTGAAGCCAGACAGCACATGACACAGAGGTAGAGAAGTGGTCAGGAACATGGCAAAGGAAAATAAACTACACACTTTTCTAGTATAGCCATAGCTTTGCTGGATTTTGGATCGGTTTAGGCCAACATACAGCTCTCACTCAGGTTTAGCAGGAGCAAAGCTGCTAAATGATGTTCATGACGAAGAAATTCATAATGGACTGGGATGCAGAATTTGTCTTTCCAGAGACTTTTCAGGTCACATGCTAAACTTTAGTGAATTCACTCTTTGGCTTCAACATCTCACAGATCACATCTTGGGACCTGTTTCTAACTATGTATTTGCATCTTGTTTCAGTGGCACATACTCTATGAACATATAACTAGTCATGCACAGCCAGACCCCATGCCTCCACAGAGCATAGGATTCACCATTCAATCTTCCAAGCAGCTATGTAGAACAGATGGAGAGTCAAGAGGTCATTAGCTTTATTGGTACTAAGAGTAGAACTGGCTGGCCACAAGGATTGACTACACCATTGCAAGAGGTGAGGACAATTGTGTACATCTATGTGCCTCATGCAAGACTGGTCTGAAAGTACATAACCTCTGCTGCCCTGCCGCTTGCCATGGCAGGATATAGGAAGAAACTTGCTCCTGGGGCTTTGCACCATATAATACAAAGTCTGCTTCCTTCAGCATGCATTTAATAGACTTCTCACTCAGTACGAGTTCTGTGGACAGAGTACAATGGCACCTTACATTGCGTTGTCTTCACTGCAGTTTGAATCTCCAACATCCACTGTTGCATGGACACCAAATGTCTTCTCTGTTAAATCCAGCTGTGTATGGTTTTCAAACTTAATCATGATCCTCTTGGCCCAGAAGAGAATGCAGGGAATGCCATTAATTGTGACATTGAGAGGGCTGTAGTGGCTGTGGGTGAATGGCCTCCAGGATGCTCTTTCCCACTTTCCTCTCCTGCTGAAATTGTAGGTGACAACCTGATTGACCCCATAAAAAATCAGTATGAGATGTGTATTTCAGGAGTTACCCTCTGTCCTACCAGAATATATGAGGTCAGCATTTGGAGAACATCTGTAAATCAGTTATCAGCTGCAGCAGTACTAAACTACAGAAGCAGAGAAATCTAACACCTTCCCACCAAGGGAATGGCATCACAGAGACTTCTAGCTCCAGCACTACTGGCCAGAGAGCAAACACAAGTTAAAGTTATTCTACTAGGATAGCAGAATTGTAGCAAACCACATTCTTAGCATGATTCCATCTCACCTCAGCACACTATAGATCTGCCCAATACAAAAAGTCAAAGCAAGGCTAGAATCACAAGGTGCTTATTCCAGCAAAAGACTTTCTAGGATGCTTGTAAGAATTTAACATGCTAAATAGGGCTCAGCTCTTAGGCTAAAGACACAGCCTATCATGCCAAATGCACACTAAGCACACTCCAGCTGAAAGAACTATCCAGGTCTATATCTACCTCTAGATAGCTTGGCTCTTGATGGTTTAAGCATAAACAAAATACCTGATGCTGAAAGACTATGTCCCAGGTATGGATCTCTGCCTTTATAAAAGCAGTTTGCTAGGTTAAATCCTGAGGATTGCAGCTTTCATGTCACCTGTAGATACTAGAAAAGTGCTGTCCCTTCTGTCCCAAATTTCATTGCAAAAGGAGGAAAAATTCTTGCCAATGTATTTTAAGTGAGCTAGGGCTCAGAAAGGACTTCAAAATTTAGCTCTCATTTCCGTATTTTAATCTAAAATTTCCAGACAACTTTTTTTTTCCATCTATACATATATCCTATCTGAACACAATTCTGCCTGGTTGTCTTGCACATCACACAATTAAGCAAGTTCAAATCATGCACAAGCAAGAGAGGTCTTCTGAGTTCCAGTCATGAACAGCATCTTAGCAGGTTCCAGAAGGGACACCAAAGCCTCAAAGCCCCAAAGCTTTGTCTTGGCTTAAAGAGATTATTTTTTTTTTTCTGCTGTTGAGATTAGTGAGTCACATCACTTAGCTCAGACCCTGAAAGACCCCTTTTGATACCTGGCCTTACATATGGCATGTGACTGCTTTAGGATTAAAATTAGGACGTAATCACAGCAACAAGCTGAACGCAGGGTAAGATAATGGTCAGAAAACATGATGCAATAGCCATCAAGAAACACTAACTTCAACTGTCATTTGTGTAAAGGACAAGACTTCTCAGAAGTACACATGTGAGAGGCTTAATCAACAAGTTATTTACATCACTTAAAGGGGTTTTGATAAGAAAGCTTTTTATGCTCCACTTTTCACAAGACCTACAGGCTGCTCTCAGGAAAATCTCCCTTTAACTTGCAGTAGTCAAATGGCATTGTACAGACTGTGGATTATATGGTTTGGTTCTTTCAGTAAGACCCTGTACCCAAACCCACTGCCAGTCAGCAGCAGTGATAGCAACTGAAGTCTCACTTCACTAATGAAGATATCTTGTACAGCAGGTTGTGAATCAGTACCACATAACAATGATTCAAATGGTTTGGTTTTATTAGCTGTTTCTTGTAAATAATTACTTAATTTTGTACTATTTAATTCAAGAATTCAAATAAGATCTCAACATGCTATAAAAACCTTATAGATTCAGTCCTTCAAGCATTACCTGTAATTGACTTACATTCGATTTTGGCTTCACACCACCATCATAATGCTGACCTGAAGAAGAAAGTGTGGTATCAGCCAACAAAGAAAACATTCAATCATTCATAAAAAGCACAATCTTGCATGTTCTCACGCAGACAATACCTATTACTGCAGGAGATGTGCATTCAGAAAGCTTTATTTTATTTTGGAAAATACATTAATACATGCATTTTCTATTTTGCTTTATCTTACCCATGCAAGCAGATTACACTTCTTTTCACTGAATGTTGTGACAACCTTATGGGGAAGAACTTTCATGCTGCAAAATGACAGGATTCAGCACATGCATATCAAAAGCTTCTCTTTTTTCATACATTAGACTGCTGTTGAAACGGGTGTGCTAAAATGCATGGCAAACACATGTAACCATAAGAGGGAAATTCTTTGCCTACACAGGCCAAAGATGGGAAGCTGTGACAAATAACCTCACAGCCTAGCTGCTTGGTAGGAGACTAAAGTTTCACAGATGACAGGTCATTTCATGGACACTCTCACAGCTCCATCCTTCAAACATTTAGCTCTGTTTTCGTTTTGTTTTTAAAAAAAAAGTGAATACTACTTTCTTCCACATTCCCACTCTACCTCAGAGTCAGTCAGTAAATCACTAACTAGTAAAATACTTTAAATGGTATTTGTGGAAGAGAGAAATGCTTTAACAAAACATCTGACAGAAGAATCACTAGAATCAATAGAAGGAACATCTGAATGAAGACCTTTTACAGCCTCACTAAGAAGAGCTAGTATCAGGCATTCAGATCAGTGAAGAAAACAAAGACAAAAAAGAAAAAGCTTTACCACTTTTTTGCAGAGAATCTTCATCTGGAAATGCAGGTGAACTACAAGAGAGGAGAAAAATATTTACGGCAAAGCATATGATTTAAAGTCTGCAACAAGTTTACAGCTCCCGTTTCTGCTCGATTCAGTAAAACATTTAGAACATAACTCAGATTCCTTGCTTGTTAATGTCACAGAAACAGTACAAACAAACCCCAAAGGCAGTGTACTCAGGATAAAAATACCTCATTTTCAGAGATATCTCTGATGGATCAACCCCACCAGGGATTCCTATATCCTTACCATATTGATTACAGGTTTCATTACCTTTTCCATGGGATATCAGTTTTGGGTTGGAGACTGAACCAGTTCCAGCCCACAAGCAGGAGAAAACAAGGATAGCACTGCATCATCCTCAGCCCCATGTGAGGATCAGAAGCAGTACACTGAATTCCTCCAGGATAAAGCAAAAGCACTAGGCTAGTATGCCTCAAGCTCAGATTTACAGCCATCTAAAGGCAGCTCCTGAACAGTTCCCAGGCAATTCCAAGTCCCACGGAAGTTAGCTGCAAGGTAGGGTGCAAGTGAAGCACACTTTGAATGACAGCTACCACACTCACGAAATTTTCAGCCTTTGACTTCCGTCTTTGCCATAATTTAGCAATACAGCTTCATCTGGTGCAAGAATGATCTAGCTTTCCTGAACTAGAGAATTAAGTCCAGTCAATTCATGTACATCATTAAAAGATCTACAAGACCAAACTCCAGGAAATAAAGCTCTTCTTTAGGACCAGACTAGTCGCAGAAACATGATAAAGCCCTGACCACACTACAGCAGCTTCCATGGGACCTGCAGTCCCCTACAATAGACTGATCTACTGATCTGGTAGCATGTGTCCACTCCTGAAGTCTGTTGCCAGCATTCCATAGCAGGTGAACATAGCAGCACCCCCACATTCTCAGCTGACTATGATCCCACAGAGTCTGTACACCTGCCCTACACAGATGTCTTCCAGGCCATAAACAATGGTGGGGCCAGAGCAGTGATGTCACAGCCACTTCATACAGCAATAAATCTTTATCTTCATTTTTTTTCGTGTTTCTTACACATTTTTTTCGTGTTTCTTTACAACCCAATACACAGCACAATACTTGAAAAAATATACACCTGAAAAGATACAAAGACCAGTAATATATGCACAAGGAACAAGAGGTACAAGCTAGAACACAGGAGGTTCTACATCAACACGAGACACTTCTTTATGGTGAGGGTGACAGAGCACTGGAACAGGCCAGCCTGAGTCTCCTTCTCTGGAGATTTTCAAAACCCCACCTGGATGTGTTCTTGTGCAACCTACCCTAGGTGATTCTCCTTTGGCAGGAGGGGTTGCACTTAATGATCTCTTAAGAACCCTTCCAAACCCCTAACACTCTGTGATTCTGTCACTAGGGATAAAATCAGTTCTCATGTGTAAATTGTACATCGCAGAGTCAAAACTTGGGTTTTTTTGGGGAATCCTTGAAGAGATGGGTGAAATCACTCCCAGATGGATTCCCTGGGTAAGGGGATCTGTGTTACCCACTAGTATGTATGGCAGGAGTGATGCAAAGCTAAATTTCCATCATGGAATCCTTAATGGCAGATAATTATGAGTCCAAACAGTGTAGTGCCACAAAAAGAGACATGTGGGATGGCTTAGGGCTGCCTTGCAAACTGCAATGTTCTTCCAACTCTGGTAGTCACGGAGTTTAATCACTCTGAACCTGGCATGCCTGAAATTCATGGCAACATCACCCACTTCAACAAAGCTCATACTTTACATGCAGTATCCTGTTTACACTCAAGATTCAGGACAGGAGCAGGCCCACTCTTCTGATCAGTGTTTCTCCCCTGAGAATGTCCTTTGATAAGCAAACTCTCTGCTGCAACAGATATATATCTTGTATTACCTTGCAAATCCCTCAAATCCAGAAGGCAAAAGTGAAGCCAGGTTTGCTCTTCAGACTGTCATTTTGACATCAGACACCAGGTCTAATGTCTAAAGCACCACTTTGCTCCAGACCATCAGGAAGGCTGCTCAGTTCCTTCAGCAGAGAGGGCATTAAACCTAAAGACCATGTCCAGAGAAACCATACCAGAGCACAAAAAGACATCTGGGCTCTGCAGCAGAGGCGCAGGGAATGGGATCTGAGCTGGAAGAACCCAAAAAAGTCCTTACATCTAAAAAAGTTCAATGCAGATAACACTGTTTAAAATCACAGTGTCATAGTATCATCAGGGTTGGAAGAGACCTCACAGATCATCAAGTCCAACCTTTTACCACAGAGCTCAAGGCTAGACCATGGCACCAAGTGCCACGTCCAATCCTGCCTTGAACAGCTCCAGGGACAGGGACTCCACCACCTCCCTGGGCAGCCCATTCCAGTAGCCAATGACTCTCTCAGTGAAGAACTTTCTCCTCACCTCGAGCCTAAACTTCCCCTGGCACAGCCTGAGGCTGTGTCCTCTCGTTCTGGTGCTGGCCGCCTGAGAGAAGAGAGCAACCTCCCCCTGGCCACAACCACCCCTCAGGTAGTTGTAGACAGCAATACGGTCTGCCCTGAGCCTACTCTTCTCCAGGCTAAACAATCCCAGCTCCCTCAGCCTCTCCTCGTAGGGCCTGTGCTCAAGGCCCTTCACCAGCCTTGTCGCCCTTCTCTGGACACGTTCAAGCATCTCCACTCTCTCTTCCACTGCCCTTGCACAACAAGTAAAATCAAGCAGGCGGTTTTATTTACAGATGTACGTATGTGTATATTCAGTTGTACATAAATATTTAGTTATATTTAATTACAATTTTAACTCCTCTCTGTATACATAATTCAAAATACATTGAATTACACCAGTAATTAAATTAAACTCCCATTAATTAAATAAACTCCCATTACTCCAGTTTGGAAATCACCATGTTCCACTGTGCAGACTGACACACTGAGGTGAGAAGAGACTAGTATAAAATAACGCAATTAATTTCATTCCCTCAGTGGAACTGAAAGTTTTTTGTCTAGTTCTGGGGAAAATATGAGTTATTTTTGTTTTCATTATTATAAATGAAAAAAAAAAAAACCAAACAACACATTATTTAGCTTCCCATCTGGAAGCTAATATAATGCTCATGCCAGATAAATAATCTTGAGGAACACTAACTGGTAGGCAACACCAAGACTTGAAAAGAGCATGGAATGAATATATGAGGCATAACTGATTTCAAACACCCCTGTGGGGTTACATTCTGACCATACTGGTTATAGCCAGCCTTCAAGCAGCTGCAGGCACAGGTTGGGAGATCATGACAACACAGTTTTGACTCCTTTGCATCCCATGTAAAATCACAGCAATGTGCAGCCATGATGCTCCAGAAGAAACATGAAGTTTCTGTTCTCAGCAAGAAGATACTCAAATATAGATGAGTGTGCACAGCTAATGAAATATTCATGCTTTCATGATGAATACAGAGGACAGAGTGACCTGGGAACCACTGCTAAGTACCACCACATGTCAAATACAATTAGCCAGGCAGGCACACATAGGAGCAGGTGGAGGCACACAAGTGAAGTACCTCCTCCACCTAGACACTCCTGAACTACTCTGTTCATTAGCAATGTTAGCTGCCTCTCTTCCTCCAGCACAAAAATGCAACCCCATTAGACAAAGGTGATGGAAAGCCACCATAGCAAAGCTTCCAGTCCTTGCTTTGTCTTACTACAGCCAGACCACTATGGCACAGACTCTGTGGGGTAAGGGAAGGCTCGTCTCCCAGTTTCTGAGCAAGCACAAGCTTGATATTAGCAGATCTGTCAGCTGCCTTTGACACTTATCACCCTGAGGTGTCACAGTAGTGGGTGATCTGTGACAGGAATGAGTGGCCTTCAATAACCATCCTGCTGTCAAATCAACAGTCTTTCCAATCAAAAGGCAAGCTGGAGAGTTCACAGGCAAACTTAAGTAACAAAGCCCTTTTGCCCTCAGATGAAAGATATACCACAGAGCAAAACACGGAAAGAAAAAAATGGGAAAATAACAACACATTAAAAATACATATTTCTTTTTTATATAAATATATTAGCTACATGTATCACAGACAGGAAATGATTTAGCACTAGTCACATTCTCCATTGCTTGCAAAACCATCAGCAAACAGCGATTAGGCTGAAAACTGGCACCAGCAAATCATCTTTAGACCACTGAATTAGGGATTTTTAAGTTTTTTATAATTTTTTTTCACCCACTCTACCCTAAAACTGCAAATTCAGGTGCACACATTAGATGGTTTGACAGCTAATATTTTTCCTTACCAATCTGTAAATAACTATCCCAGATACTCCCAGACATGCATGCTGTATGTTGAATTTACCATATCAAGCATGTCGGGAACTCACATGAAATTGGATTAGCCCTAATACAAAGCACTGGGAAGACTAATCACTATGTAAACCTCAATTAAATAAGATTATAAGTATAAGGAAGTGTAAATTCCTTCTTATCAGATGACATTATCCATCTGTGTAAGATAACCTAGTCTGGCCTGTTTGTCTAAAAAAGTCCACATAGATTCCAGCTCTGGAAGAGTTTCATGAGTAGTCTTTTGCCCACTCAAGTAAGCCACATGAATAAGACTGGCACTCAACAGCAATAAAACTTGGAGGCCATAGACAGTTTTAATTCCATTAGGTTCTATGAAGCCATATTCACACTGTTTTTACTCTTCATGTTGCTGCTCTGACAAGGTGCATCAGAGGGCATTACTTTAGAATTGTCACTCTTGTCTGGCTGCAGACTATCTCACTGGTTGCTGAACTAGTTTCAATTAATTTATGAAGCACTTAACTGGAAAACAACATGTGAAACTCCAAAAGAACTAAAAACAAAGTTGTGACGAAAGGAAATGGATGCTTGCTGAGTACCTGGTAGCAATGAACTACTTACAGTCCTAGGGATGGTGGTTCTAAGTAATTTCAATCAAGTTATTAAAATCATAAATGTGTAAGCCTGGGAGCCCAGACTTCCAGCAAAATCTAGTCCATTCTACAAAACATCCTAACAAAAAATGTTATTAAATTTTAAGTGTATCTATTTAAGTTCTAGCATTAAGGAATATCTGCAAGGTCCACGATTCTTAACAATTTTTAAATTTTAAGTATTCTGTGTCATGTTTTGATAGTCTCATGTGTGACCTAAACCAGGGAGACAGATTCACATAATTATTTTATAATGTACTGAGTACTGGCGTTTGATCTGCACTTTAATGGATGTCCAGTAAGAACTGGATCAGAATGACAATATATTGAAGCTTCCATTTTTAACATAAAAAAGGAACTGAACTCATAGAAATTCTAGCACATTAAGACTGTGCAGGCATGATTCCACCACTAAATGCAAAGGCAAAATCTCTATTCAATTCACCGCCATAAGGACCAAAACTTTATTTCTTCATACTTATTGTAGCAAAGTTAATGTAATGGTCCACTGCTTGAGCTCTTTCAGATTTGATCTGATTGCAAAAATGTGCAATTGTACTAAGAAGGTACTAAAAAATCTGCAAATTGGTGGAGGAGAACAGCAAGTAATATATTTAAACAAAAACATATTGCAGTACTTATCAGTAACTGACTACCAGATCTCTTAATAGAAGCTTAAGCATATTACCACATGTCCTTCTCGCCTTATATGCACAGATTTTATTGCCAGCTGTGACCTTCATCAGCATACTTGATCTGTGTGTTATTAGTGACTTTGGGGCATGATTCAACTAATACAGTTTAGGCTATTTTCACTTTCATAATGCATAGCTCTACAAATTGTCTTTTTCCCTGTTATGATTTGGGATTCTATTTCCTTACACAATAAAACAGCACTATAAACAATGATAAATCCAAATCTCTACTCGTGTCATAAGTAATATTTTTTGCAATAATGAATTCATGCTTCAAATACTCATTCTACACATGCAGAATACACTTTAGCATGCATGTTTCTTGGAGTGGTTTTCACACTCCTATTGTTACTCTATTTATAAATCCATTTTCATGCAGAACAGGGCAAATCAATGTAAGAGTCATTAAAATGTAACTAAGTATAAGGCAGATGCCCAGAAAACATTCCTTTTAAACCCATTTCTAGTATTTCTTATAAAATTGTTTTAAAGTTATGTTTCTAAGGCATTGTATGCTTCAAAATAATTGATTTCTGTATTAGCCCCAGGTGTTTTAAAACCTGAGAAGTCAAAGCCATGTCTTAACAGCCTACAGTGTGATCAAATCCACTTCCACACAGCACAACTGATCAGATAAAAAACCTGCACTCAACTCTGTCAGCAGAGCCCGTGGATACATTCACCTGTCATAGCCTGTCGCGTTCATCTGCTCCAGAGACACGGCAGATCGCACACACAACAGAAGCACCAGAAATCTAACGGCGATGTGTCCTTCCATTGAGAAGACAGACAGCTCCTGCACATCCAGCGCATCTGCTGCTCTAGTCCAGCGGGCAGCCAGGCGCCCGCGCTCTGATGGGCAGCGTGACGGGCAGCAGAGCTGGCCAATCAGGACGGGATCCGCCGCTCCATCACCGCATCAGCGCCCACGGGAGAAGTTCTCCGTGTGCTCAGATTTATTCTGACAATGGACATTCACTGCTGGCACGTTCCAGCTTCCTTGTTACACGTTCTGGGGAAATTGTGCCAGAGTGTAAGCTGTTTGCTATAAGAAAAGAAGAAGAAAATCAGGTGGTCTCTGCAGGCTCTGAAATCAGACTGAAGAGCACTTCCTATCTGTACTCATTCCTAACCTTAAAGAAAACGGAAGATGCTATTTCGAAACAATTCTGAACTTTCTCCTAAGCTAAGGAGAGGAAGAATTACATATATTCTTATGTCTTAAAATACCTTCATAGTAACAGCATTATCCCCATTTTACCACCCATGAACCTGCAGTTCCTCTAACACTGTGAATACAGCAGGTTGGCTCTGGGATGAATCACTCTCAACAGATACGTGGTTGCAGGCACTGGTACCTGCAGACCCTCTGCCTTCATTTGTCTTCTCAAAATATACTTCAGCTCTGCTTGTGATGACAAGGAGGGCAAGGCACACAATCTCACCCCTCAAAAGCTATGACTCACAGGTTCTTCACACACTGCTCACTAACTGCAGCTTGCATTCCCAGTGTCTGTACTGGACAGAAAAGCTGAAACCAAGATGCTCGCTGGTGGACCAGATACAATGACAGTGCTCTGCAGGCATACTCATGTGCAGTTTGGCCACATTTAAGAATACAGCCACGGATCTGTGACCTGCTCGGAGGCAACTGTGGGGTCTAGGCAGAAATGGGTTCTTGGTACCTGCCTTTAGCATGGGCAGCTCAGCCAGCGCTTAGCTGAGATATCATCATTGTGCCCTTTTCCACCTAAGTATCAGACAGGACGCGGTCACAACCTGCTCCTACTAACAGCTGTGTGTGCATTTACCAACCTATGCACTCACACACACACACACTGCTTTCTTGCTTACAGGCTAACATCAGCTTTCTGCTGATGTGATCATGCAGTAAGCCCTGCTTCACTGTTAAGAGCTCCTTAGCAATGTCTGTTGCATTCCAGATATAAGATAAAGATAGGCGCTTTAGCATCACAACTATTAAAAAGGATTTACCATGTTAATTCATTTCTCCTTCAGTGATACTGAAAGTATTCACTAATCTTAAAAATCTCTCCACAGCTTGTCCTCAGTATTACTGGTTCTATCCAATTTAAGGAGGAATCCAGATACTTATGTGTGAGTCTCAGGTTGAAAAAAATGAGATAAGGGAATGCAGTGATAAAGGAGTTGAAATCGATCTCTCAATTTTCTATGAAGCACCAGAAATGTATGACGTTAGAATAATTACACCAATATAGACATGTCTCAGCTGAAAATTTTAAGCATTAATGGGAAAGGGAAGAAGCATGACACATTATCTTAAAAACTGTGAAGCCACTAATCTCACTGGGCTCTTAAACATTTCAGAATCCCTGACCCATGGTCCTTCCTAAATAAGTGGGGAGAGAAAGGCACAGGGAGGCTTTCTGATGATGCTGTGAAATTTCATTCATACCCTGCTCTTTTCTAGGTGTTCTTCATCAGCACTGGAACAAAAGCTAAGAAACAAAAACACTGAAGTACAAACCAGCACGACACAACTAAAAATAATGTGTTCTTTGAGGGCAGATAATGAGAAAGCAGCACAAACATCAGGCAGATAGTCAGTACAGGTTGAATCCAGGATAATGTCCTGCAGTTCATTCTGTGACAACTGTACTGGCAGCCTGTGTATTTCCTTGGTGCTATCAATTTCTAGACGGAGCCTGCCTTTTTAGAACACCACTTCACACAGTCAGAAGGGAAAAGTACATGTCCATTCACTCAGAAACGAAGGGTGTTGGGCAGACAACCAAGACACATGCAATGCAAAACTGCTAACATAGAGGAAACCAGTACACATTAGTGCCAATATACTGATTTGCTGATCATAATTCACTGATCAGCAGTCATCATCTGAAATAACAGAAGAAAGAACGTAAAGTATTTCCTTATTTTTGCTAATAACAGTAACAATATTAAGCATTGGATACATTTCTTTAAAATGTTGCTTTCTTATATGGTTCAACCACAAACATATTCACCTCGTATCTAAAAAGAAAATAAATCCACCAAAAGCAAAGTAATCCTAAGCATTTACTTCATTTTGGTGGAGAACAATGACAAAGCCACCATCTCTGTATTACTATGTTTAAAAAGAAAACTTGGATAAAGACTTACACGCAGTAATCCTGACAAGGGCATGATTAGATGAGCTCTTGTGACTCAGATGACAGATCACTGTTGCACATTTGCCTGTTTTCCATTGAAATCAGCTAAATAAAGCTTGGTCAGCCACATGCTTCAGTGGACAAAGGGTGAGAAAGGATCATCACTGGTTTATGGAGCACACAAGGTCACCTTCAACACCACAAAGGCATCTGGTGAATATTCTGCAGGACAAAATCAATGCTAACAGTCAACAGTCCTGTTTATATCCCATAAGAGAAGCTATAGTGGGATGAAAGTGACCAATACTCCAAACAAGATGATAAAACTGGGGGTTACCATGTTTCATTCCCCCTTTGGCAGTAAATTTTTGTTCATGACTACTCTTCATGAAAAACTCATCCTTTGGTGACAAAGCATCTGTCTTCCCCCCACATGCACACACCTAGTACCACAGTTGTTCAGACATTTTTACCACCAGGGAGGAGGCACAGCAGGAGATCTTACTGCACTTTCCAAACTGCTGGCTTTTTGGATCTGTCTTGCAGGAATAGGTAGTTAAAAAATCAGATGGCAATTAAATTCAGTGTGCAGGTTCACAATTTTTCAAGTCTGTGAAATAAATAATCAGAGGCTGATGGGCTGCCCAGTCAACACTGTTGGCATCCCACACATCCCCGAACATGTCACCACAGTCCAGCAAACTCCCTGTCAAATGGGATGATTACATAAACATTGATGAAGACTGTGAGATGACAGCTGTTCTGCCTGATGCTGTAATGATTACACATACACTGAGTCTGCATACAACGGGGGAAACTACAAACATAATTTCAAACATGGATCATTTGTCTCTTTGGCTAGCATCTCCCCAGGCAGACAATGGCACGATCTATTTTCAACACAGTTTACAGTTGCCTTCAGAAGATGTATCAGCTCACCATGAACTGAGCAGCTTTCTAAAATAATATGTCTCAACCAAAATATGAGGTATCAGCCACTGTACAAGGTACGAGCACTTAATATATCATTACCATTTTTAAACACTGAGACACACATCGTTCCGCTGATTCAGATATACGCACAATTCACTGACAATGCAACAGAAGCATGATCAGGAAATCGGCAAAAAACGGCTTGTCTCAGGTCCAACAAAGTCCTATCTCTAAGCAACTAATTTACCCACAGGCCATTTAGACCACATCTTCATTATACAAACTAGCATGATGCAAAAATTAATCCTGTTACACTCTTAACTTCCTCCTGCCTCCTGTGCTAGTTCAAAGCATGATCTTGGCCAATGGGTGGCCAAGAAGTGGAACACCATTGAGCAGGGAATTAAGCTTCTGAAGGAGTTTGCTGTGAAGGAAGTGCTCTATGGAGATCATGACACACATGAGCCTGATGACATTCCTCTTGGGACAGGTCTCATGAAGAAGCTTATTAAACTTGCTCCTTCATCCTATGCTAACATCTTGGCTAGCAAGTTTCTATCAAGGAGCGATAATGGAAGGTCTTTCACTGTTGGTGAATTCACTGACCAGCTCAGGCCAACAGAGAATAGCTTGTCGCATTCTGCACTAGTCTCTGCTATAAAACTCTGGGTACAGAAATAAAAGACGGCATTGAGAATAGCATGAAAGAACTGAAGGAGGATCTTAAAACCTCCATTTCCAACCTGGTAAAGGATACTAGTCCTGCATCACCTGAATGGGTGCATGTTTCTACCATCAGGAACAGACGCCCACCTCCTGCGAGGCAATTCCACCCCAGGAGGAGACTAATTCCACCTAGACATCAGCATGCACATGCGTCCAACACTGACAGACCCGGCAAGAGAAGCTACCGTACGTGAGCACGCGCCCAGTGTCACCTGGGAGTCCCTGTTCTCATCTCATCTGTGAGGAGACAAACTGTTCTGAGCTTTTGAATCACCTACATCTGAGATAGCCAGAAGAAGCGTGAACTGAACTTGTAGTATTCATTAGTGTAAATATTGGTTTAGATTAGATCAGATAGTTCTCAGCAATACTCTGAGTGGACAGGGGTGGATTGTGCTAGTTTGAAGGTAGCTAGAATGTTTTGGTCAGAAGAACTAGATCATAGGCTGTGAAATGAAAACAATGGTAATGTCTACTTCCCTCATAGTCTCGCTGAGATGTATTAGAGTAAAAAGCAAAACATAGATAAGGTCACTTCGCTCTTACTTCGTTCTCGACTTTGCTCTTGGCTCCTTGCCTGCTGGGGAGCTCAGGGCTTCTGGCTGAACTCCATCTCGCTCTATAACCTCACCCTCCATTTGCTTTGGCTGATTCACCTTGCTTTTCTTAACCCCTCTGGCCGAACCTCCATTCTTCCTTGGGATTGGGGTAAGGTTGAGAGGGGTAGGGGGAAGGTGAGGGGGTGGTTGAGAGCCCCTCCTGGGGACTCAGGTTTCTGGGAGGGGAGCTGTGTTTCTGTATTACCTTTTACCTTGTGTATTTATGTATATAACTGTATATACTGTAAATATCTGCTTGTATATTGTGCTAGCTGTAAATATAAGCTTCATTTGTATTTCCAGAGCCGGCTGAGTCTAGTCTGGGTGATTTTTAAAGTGGGGGGGGGGCAGGGGACACCCAAACCACCACACCTCCCTTCTTCTCCTTTTGTTTCTCCTAATAACTCCAAAGGATGACATCTTGTCCTGAGAAGACTCCAGAATGTACTGTAGCTGGTCTGGATTGAGACTGCACAAGCTCTCTGGACAGCCTGTCACCTTCAAAGTAAAGAATTTTTTTTCCTGATGTTCACATTAAACCTCCTCTGTCCAGATTGTGCCCATTGTCCATTGTGCCACTGCAGGGTACCACAGAAAAGTCTCACCCCACCCTCTGGAAACTCATCTTTTAGGTACTGATAAGCACTGGTAGGGTCCCTTCTTCATCTTCTCCACACCAAACAGCCACTGGTCTATCAGCCATTCCTCCTAAGGCACATGCTCCATTGTTCCCATCATCTTAATAGCTTTCTACTGGATTCTCTCTAACAGCAGAATGAAGGTTCTGATTCTTAGTCTATCTTCCAGGGGAAGGGAAAAGAGGGGTATGTGTGAGTACGGTGTGGGGAGGAGGGAGCTTCAGGGGCAATTACACAAAAATAAACACAAGAAGCTCAGTCTGTATTAGAAAGTAGCTCTGTCATTCGAGAAAGTGGTTCCAACACTTGGAGAATTTAACTGTGTCAGCCAAAAGGCCTGGTTTGTTTTACACACAGTACTTTGGAACATGCCATCGAAGTTACAGACATCACTGGCTCTGAGGAACAAAACGAGGCACTCAAAGCCGTAACTGGCCCTGCGCTTTTCTTTCTATCTGCTTTTTGTCCTTCTTCTTGCTGGGAAGAGGCGTATGAGGAAACACTAAAACAATCTTAAACACACTCTGGCAGACTCGCCTGCTGCTAGCGTACGAGAACGCAGCACCTCCGGCAGGGCCAAACGTGGGCCAAGTGGCGGTGGCGCGCAGGACGACGGGAGCTGTAGTTCCCCTGCCCGTGCGGAGCGCGGCCGGGCCCGGGGAATGGTGGGGGCACAGCGGAGACACGTGGAATGAATGGCGGGCAGAGTCAGACTGGCTGCAGAGAGCTCGGCTGCGGACGCCTTTCAGTTGAGGCTTTCTCTTTCCAGCTGTGCGGGACATCAGAAATCAGATTTCACGGGGTGCACTGGAGATCAGATTATAGCAGGACTTATAAGATAAATTATGGGATTGTGGATTTATCTGCTGAGCTAACTGAAACATTTTAGAACCTCTTACATAATAGTGCTGGCGTTCTGCAAATAACCCATTTCCACCCAGCTGCCACCAGTCCTCTTGGGCAGCTATTCCCAGCAGAGTTAGCAATTTCGAGTACTTCACTGCCACAAAACCTATCCAGGGAGAGGAGTTAGGAGAGAAAAACCCTGGCTGTGCTATCGAGCTCTAGAGCATCTTCAGAGCTCTCCCTGAATACGCCATAGGTGATAATTTTGCTCACATTTTCACTATCTTGGAAGGCACCCGATGAGGATGTGGTGATACAATAGTGACTTTAGTGAGCTCCAAGGACACTGTGGCAACGGAAGGGGCTTCTCAAGCTGCAGCCGAGCTCACCCCACACAAACTGCGGGCAATGTCACCATGCCCCATCTCGTATAGAAGACGGCTTCCTGCCTGTTTCGAGCGCGGGACTCATCCTTTCTCTATACAACGGAAAGCACTGCAAGTAGCCCCAGCGATAACGGGAAACACTGCGGTGATAGAGACAAGAGACGCAGAGGGGTCGTTTGAGGAAGCCAGGCTGAATCTCATAGTGTTTCACACCGTTGTTTCCTCAGAGCATGCTGAGAAGAAAGCCGACGAGCATGCCTCGCTGCCTAGTGAGATCGGTAACTCCCGGCGAAACGGGATTAAACAGGTTAAAACGAAGCACACTTGGAGGCGGGCACGAAGTTACTCCAACGCCCCGAGCGAACCAAAGTGGCGGGCCGCCGCAGCGGGCTGGGTTGTCCCACACGGTGCCGGGCGGGAGTTCCCATCAGGCGCGGCGCGGGCAGCCCGCGGAGGGGCCTTCTAGTTGGAGCTAGGCGGCGCGGAGAGGGTGGGTCTCGCTCTTTCGCTCTCGGCAGCCGCGGCGGAAGGATGGGTGAGCGCTGCGGCGGGAACTGGGCCGGGCCGGGGGCGCGGGATGAGGCGCTGGAGCACCGTGACCGTGGCGCGGTCCGTAGCGCTCTACTCTCACTGCTCCACTAGCTTGCCACCAAGTCTGGGCCTTTATGACACTGGGTTGGGCGGTGGCGCCGCGGCCGCCATTACCACGCCGCTGCTGCTCTTCGAGAGCAATGCGGCCAGGCCCCGTCCCCACACACGCAGCTGGGGGCAGGTGAGCGGGTTGGGGATGCGGCGTCGGGAGCATTCTTTTCATCTGTCTTCGCCCTCGTACCGCAGGAAAGTGCCGAGGACTTCGCACAGCCCGGAAGCTCCGTAGCCACCGCCGCGACCAGAAGTGGCACGATAAGCAGTACAAGAAGGCCCACTTGGGCACGGCGCTGAAGGCCAACCCCTTCGGTGGTGCCTCCCACGCTAAGGGGATCGTGCTGGAGAAAGTGTAGGTTGAGCTCCGCCGACGAAGTGAGGCCTCCATTCCCCGTGTGCCGGGCCCCGCGGCTGTCCAGAGCGCGGCATGGGGCATGGAGTTAGCCTGGGAAGGTCCTCGGGGCGTGAGGCTCTCCATAGGGACCTCAAGAAGCACTGCTAAGTTATTTTATGGATCTGGGAGAACTTTGCTGCCTGTAACAAGGCACGTTTTTATTTGCCTCGGTGTGCTTGACTCAAAATGGTTAATTTTTCTAAGTGGCAGTGCTGATGGAGATTTTTTACTAATACATGGGTCACTTTAAAAAATCTGCTTATTCATAAGAAAAGGACTCGAAATAGCCATTTACATCAGTTTGAGATTTAGGCAGGGGTGGATTTTATGTATGTACTATGTGTCTGAAATGTCTAGTTGCTCCTAGGCTTTTTTTGTGTGTTTTTGTTGGGGTTTTGGTTTCATTTGGGGTTATTTCAAATTTTATCCAGTTTTTTGGTTGTTTTGTATTTCTAAAGTTTAACTGGAACACTGCCAGGGCTCCCAAGGTGCTTGATCTTTTTTCTTCACCCCTCCCAATTTTTAATGAACTACTATGTGTCTGTAGGTAATTATTCTTAAACCATTATTTAGTGGACTTTTATCTCAGTAGCTCTAAACAGGTAACTAATGGTTTTTCATTTTTATGTATAGATACAACTTGTCCTTATGCAAAGTAGTATAGTAATTCATGGAGTTGTAATGACTATCTGCTAGTTCATCAAGCTGATCTTTTCTAACTTATTTCCATGTGCTTCCATTGTAGTGGAGTAGAAGCTAAACAGCCAAACTCTGCCATCAGAAAATGTGTTAGAGTCCAGCTGATTAAGAATGGCAAAAAAATAACAGCTTTTGTTCCCAACGACGGCTGTCTGAACTTCATTGAGGTAATTTTCAGTAATTGATTTTTGAACGTTAGGTATCAAAATAAGAGGCACCTACACAATGGATTGAGGGGATGATTAGGGGCTTATGGCATTTCTGCACTACATGCATTTTAGAGCTGTAGTGGCAGAGCAGATGCTGACAAAAAATACAATAGTTTTGTGCTTTACCTTCCGTTAGCAAAAGCAGCTCTGAGCTATGCTGCAGCAAGCTAAATGGTGCCTTGGTTTGGATTTCCTTTCTCTAAAATACTGAAGGAATAACAGACCTTTACTCTCATATGTCTCTCAGTAACTGTCAGTATTTCCAACCCTCACGTTTAGGCTGCCTATTTCAGAAATATGTTCCGGTTTCATGTCTATACCTCTGTAACTGCATGGTCTTTCCTTTCAGGAGAATGACGAAGTTCTGGTTGCTGGTTTTGGTCGGAAGGGTCATGCTGTTGGTGACATCCCTGGAGTTCGTTTCAAGGTTGTCAAAGTAGCCAATGTTTCTCTGTTGGCCTTGTACAAGGGCAAGAAGGAGAGACCAAGATCTTAAATTCAGGCTGATTTGCCAAGAATGTCAATAAACTTTTTGACTGGAAAAAACTTGTGTTGCTTGTTTTTTAAGGACTACAAAGTTTAAGTGTTCGTCTGCAAGTACCACAAAGACAGTGAGGTGTAGTCTTTTGTGTTGCCGGCAGATGGCTTTTCCTTCTGTGAGAAATGGCTTTGGAGTTGAGTGATCTGCTCTGGAAGGGAGGTAGACTAGATGATCTCCAGAAGTCCCTTCCAACCCCTGTAATTCTGTGACAGAGCCAGAACGTCTTTGTAACCAGTAGATGAGCATGAAGAGCACTTGTGATTTCAAATTTACCTTTGTGTTGTGTGGAGCAGCACAACTGTCTGCCAGAAACTTCAGAGATAACTTCACAGAATGAAAGGGTGTTTCAGTGCTTTATGAACTCTCCCTGTCTGTGTACCTCCTGATTGTGTACTTTCAGGAAGGCTTCTTCAGCTTAACTGGAGTATCATCTGTCCTCCTTATCAAAATGGATTGATAGACCTTTCTGAGGCCCGTTGTCATAATTCTGTCTTCCCAAAATTCTTATCAGAACAGTTGTGTTGTCAGTTGTGAATAAAGATGTGGGAGCTCGATTGCAAGAACGACACCAAAATAGCTAATCAGGGCTGTGCCCTATGAAAGTAGGCCTATTTGTAGAGAAGGATCTCCAGTGTTTGCTGTGCTGCCTGTGTACTTCATGAAGGCTAGAGGCTTTTAAGAGCATAGAGGATGAGAGCTGTGTCACACACATCCAGTACAGACCTGACATATGCGATGTGTCACACCAAAAATGTGTGCTATTTTGTCTTGGACAGGCTTTATCACCAAGAACTGGGTGACTCCTACAGTGCAAGGGTTAAGTAGGTTACTGCCACCAAGTAGCATTCCTCTGTCAGAAAAGATCTTAACGATGGTAGTACTGCACTTACAGAGGGAATACAGCTGCTAGAGTGAGATGTGTCAGGAAGCAAGATCAGATCTTGCATCTTGGTCACATGAACTGTTATGTTTTGCCAGTCATTCCATACTTCACTTTTTTTAAAGAGTTTTCCAAAATGACACTAGGAGGAAAGATCAGTTGTTCTTCAAAGGGCACAGAATAATTGCCTTTTCATTGGAAATCGAACAAACTCACATAACTATGTCAGGGTGGGTGTTTTTTTTCCAGAGTCTCAGGTATCACACTATGCTCATGTTTTTGCTAGGTGTTCGGTAGCTGAGTGTAGATATGCTTGGGAGAGGCAACCTACACAACCCAGTCTGCTTTAGAATAATTTGACTGTTTTCTTCTGTAACTGTCTACTGTAGCTAAAATTTTAAGTCATCACATCAGTCATAAAACTTCTTACAGGAACTTAAAAGAAATTTTACACTTCTGAGTGGCCAAAACCACCCTAATCTTTTCTTTGGCACTACTAAATTAATCATGAATCAAAATATCCCCTCAAGCAAGTTGAGAAATTGCATGAATTTTAATGCTTGTTTTGGAAAAAAAGCCTTCCATAAGTTGAAAAGTCACTGTAAATGTTGTAAATGGTACTTATTCACGGTCCTCAAATGAAGTTTCTCGTGTGAAGACAGGCAATGGCACCTGGCACACATTTTATCAAGTTTAGGCCCTGAAGGGATCATTAAACTGTTCATCTCATCTGTGTCCTGCTCAACCCATAGAACTTCACCCAGTTACTTTAAAGTTTTAAGTGCAAATTAAGTCTAACTAGTGGGACTTGGCTGAGCCTGCCTGATTTTAAGACACTGGTTTCTGTTAGTGCATTCCAGTGTGTTTTAACTGCCATGACCTGACTAGAGCGTGTCTTTGCACAGTGTTCTTAGGCTTTCTTTGCTAGAGTAAAGTACTTCTAAATAGTTGTTTGGATGTTCTTTACTTTTCAAAGGTGATCTGCACCATAATGCACCTATTTGAAAAACAAGTATTTAATCAGTCCATGTATTCAATCATTTTCCTCCTGTTTTTTCAACAGCTCTAACGCATGGACAGCACGTTCTTGTGGAAGAGAACATCAACCAGCCAACATGCCCAGTTGTACCAGCCTCTAAACCACTGCCAGACAGTCCTTTCTGTTTATACTTGCACTCATGTATTTCATCTTGAACTTGGCCCCATGGAAATACCTTTGCTTCTGGGGTGGGTTTTTTTTTCATATTAAGAAACATTTTATGCAATAAAACTTCCAAGATATTTATTTGGCTAAAGTTAGAGTGCAAACAATTCCCTCATGATCACAATTCATCCCAAAAGCTCTACTACAATTAGTATTTATTGATTTACATTAAAACAGAGTAAAACTTAACAACAGATCGAGAATCTACCTGCTGAAAAATACCTACAAAAGACTTAGCAGGTCATCTGGGAATTTGCGAGATCTGGATTCACATCCTTGTTGGGGCACAATACTGAACTTGGGTTTGTCTCATCCTTGTAAAAGCAGCAGCCCCTGTGACAAAGGGGAAAAGCTTTCCCTTGCAGTCCCTTCCCAGCTTTGTGGGGGACCTCTGGAACTGCTGCTCTCTGCAGTTCCAGAATTGCAACTCTTTCTGCTGGAACCTGGCTTGAAGGCGCTTAAAGAGGTGAAACCTTAAATCCTTCATTCACCTCAGTGCAAACACACAGTACCTGCAGCACATTTAACTCAGCCAGTACATTGAGGCTAAGTGAAGAGGCTAGGTGGACCATGGTGGACCATCACCTATTTTCCACAGTTTGCTGTGTCATTTTAGTTTCCACTGTGTTCTAGAATCATTGAATCATAGAATCATAGAATGGGCTAGGTTGGAAGGGACCTCAAGGATCATCCAGCTCCAACTCCCTGCCATAGGCAGGGACACCTCCCACTAGAGCAGGTTGCTCAAGGCCTCATCCAGCCTGGCCTTAAACACCTCCAGGGAGGAAGTATCCACAATCTCCCTGGGCAACCTGTTCCAGTTTCTTACTACCCTCACTGTAAAGAACTTCCTCCTAACATCCAGTC
>WAAF01000931.1:30367-44751 GCA_013400475.1 Tricholaema leucomelas
CACACAGTACTCCAGGTAGGGTCTGAGGAGAGCAGAGTAAAGGGGGAGAATCACCTCCCTTGCCCTGCTGGCCACACTTCTCTTGATACAGCCCAGCACACGGTTTTCTATTTCCTAGCCCTTCCTCCTTCCTGGCTAGTGGAGAGTTAAATACTGGTACTATTTTTCTTTCATGCAATCATACCCACGTTCTCTTTTCACTCAAAATGTCATATAGATGGTTTCTGAGAATCTTCTACATCTGTCCTGTACTTCTTACAGCTTCACTGAATCAATGCTACTGCTTCTGCACAGCAATCTCAGCCACACTGTTGTGGTCCCAGAAATCCCAGAAAAATGCCTATCCTGTATGCTGTGCTCTGTCTAATGCTTCTGTGAAGCCTGGAATAGATACACAGTAATCAGAGTTAGCACACAGATGACATGCACGCATGAGGAGGCTGAGGGAAGACCTCGTTGTTTACAACTACCTGAAAGGAGGTTGTAGCAAGGTGGGGGTTGCTTTCGTCTTCCTAGTAACAAGTGATAGAAGGAAAGTAAATGGACTCAAGTTGCACCAGGGGAGGCTTAGGTTGAGTATTAGAAGAAACTTCTTCTCTGAAAGGGTTCTTGAACACTGGAGCAGGCTCCTCATGGAGGTGGTTGAATCCCCACCCCTAGAGGTGAGATGTGATGCTGAGGGACATCATTTAGCCCCAGACTTTGCAGCTTAGATAATAGCTGGACTCAATGATCTAAAAATATCTTTTCCATCCAAAACAATTATTTGACTCTAAAATTCTGTATTCTTCTATGAAGTCTCTGCAATCCAGCCTTCATTTAGCAGCAGAACAATATAAGTACACAGCCAGCTTTGACAGCACTGGCTGCCTCAGCTATATTTACTAATAATACATAACGAATCAACTGCAGGTACATGTCAGAGAAATCAGATGCAAAATCACATAGAAAACAGCTAGAAGATATCCAACTTTTCTCCAGGTGATCCTTGATTACAGTAATATTGGAAGCTAACGGATATTGGACTGTAACTCACGGGTCTGACAGCAGTTCCCAGTGACTGATCCCAGTCAGCTACTCAATCCAGAAATCAGATCTTATGTATGCAAATGGTTTTTTCTACACAACTGCTGGTGCTAGGATTCCAGTTCCACTTCTACAGGAGACAGATTATTTCAACTAAAGAAATCATCAGCTTTGGGTTTGTTTTTCCAGAAAATTCAGTCTGATTGGTTCTCTTATTTTCATTTGATTTTCCTGCATAGCAGAAAATTTTAGTAGAGATGGCAGTAATACTACTGTAAACAAAAATGTTTTACGGCAGCCAGCGAAGATGAATATGGAAGTCCTAGTGGTACAAATTCTATTCAAGTTCTGAAGTCAGTCTGCCAGTAGAGGAAGATTTACCAAGATGAAGATTTACCCGGAGGTAAATGGAGCTAGACCAGCTTCCTAAAAGTAGGGCATTGTCATGAGGCAATCTTGCCACTAGATGTTGCTATCGGTACAATGAGAGGAAAAGCTGAAGCATAAAAGGTAATACAGCCAAAAAGTTGTTTATGCGGACTTTAACAAAGGAAATCTTCCAAATGTGAAATTTAGCTTTTAACTGATCGAACGAGATCCTGTTAGGAAAATTACTTATTGTCTTTGCATAGCTAAATGGTGGCTAGATGCAGAAGACAACACGGAGTAATTTCACCAAGGACAAGGGAAAGAAGAACATAAGCTTCTTATTACTCTTACCAGCACGTGTACAGGTTTGGCTGAATTGGGGGTTTGGCTTTTGTTTGTTTTTACAGTTCTCACAATGTAACAGAAATGCAACTACTATTAAGGTGAAGGGACAATAACAGATACCAGAAGTATGAGAACGCACAAAACTGTAAGCAAAACAAGTAAAGCAAGAATTTTATTAAAGCTAGTTGCACATTGAATTTGGATCTTTGTTATACAAGCATGTTTAGCACATGACATCTAATCAACACTTAGGCACTAGGAGTATTCTAGCAAACATGTCTATAGATTCTGCCAGTGCCCATGAATAAATTGTTTTATCAGGACACTGCAGAATGAAGTCAAAGATGAGACAAGCCAAACCTCATCATCAAGTTACTATTAGAGGGGTTCAGTGCTTAATAAAGATGTGTGGGAACTATATGTCATACAACTCAAATCCTCAATAATGGAGGAGAATCAGGGGTGAACTCATGCAGTGATAAAGCAGTTCATGTTTCTACTTCATTAGCAAACAGTATTAGTAAACATTAAAGCATTTGGGCAGTCATATGGAAATAACAATACCTGACTATGAACCTTACAAACCCTGGAGAACCAATCAGTGCTTGGCAGAGTGATGTCACCTAACACACCAAATACACTGGAATACACCAAAATTCAGTTCAGGATATTCTTAGCTCAGGTGCAAAGGAAAGAAGGATCAGTTATTTTCTACAGTTTGTCAGATCTTTTCAAACTATACTCAGCCTGAGTAGCCTCTACCTGCCATAAACTGCAGTGCTTGCTCAGCAGAAGCAGAAAAAAAATCATGAAGACTGCCTTCTTTTAATACGATGTATTCCAGAAGATACAGCCCAACACT
Organism: Tricholaema leucomelas; assembly: GCA_013400475.1. Lineage (NCBI taxonomy): Eukaryota > Metazoa > Chordata > Aves > Piciformes > Lybiidae > Tricholaema lacrymosa > Tricholaema leucomelas. The sequence continues at coordinate 32,970 of WAAF01000931.1, forward strand.
AGGGATCACTATGAGAATCTGCTTACTGGGATTTTTTTCTATCTATAGCCTAATCCTGGACAGCGACAAAGGTGGGGAAAGGAAGCATGTGAATAGTACCTGCCTCCATCAGGCTTTTGTTGATGAGGCTAACAGAGACCTGCAGTGCATAGAGAACCATGCAGCCTGATCTCCTTAGACATCCCTTCCAGTATGCTGTACCAACGATGTTACTGAAAAATACTACTACAGGTAACAACCTGTTTTCTAAGCAGCTTGGAGGAAAAGGTGGGTTTGAAGGCAAGGCTCCATATATCCATTCTGTTTTCAAACACAGCAGTAAGTTCCTCTCTTGCCTTAAATTGAAAACAACCTAGAAGGTGACAGTTATAACAAGCTTTCAAGTGGTGAAGTGAAAACTTCCTTGTGGTGCAGAGGTTTTTAAGACTATCATGGAACCTAGGACATAAACAAGCGTGACACCTTCCTAGCTCTTCTCAAGCAGTCAATTCCTGGTTAGTTTTCCTGCTGTGAACTTTCTTTTTTATTCTAGATGGTGATAACTTATAGCTAAGACATGATCTATCTCTTTGAAAAACTTTAAAAGCTTATGTAACTAAAAATACAGACAGATATTTAAATGCACACTGTTCTCTAGAAGAGAGTGTTTTGGAGGAAGTAACTGTAACTTCACAGTTCAGAGGAAAGAGCAATTGTTCTTCCTTCGTGCTAGAACTGATATGCTGTGCAGTATAAATATAGTTGTCCAAACAAACTCATTAAACTATCATCACAGCAAATGGAAAAACTAAATTAATGAAAAGTTTTGCTGAAATTCATGGAGTTGCAACAAGAATTGGTATTGATTACTTCACTATATTCAGCTCTAATTAACTAGCTCAACATTTGCTGTTGTGAAAACAAGCATGTGGTTTGACCAAAGGAATGTTTCTTTCAGTAACCAAAACCAACCAGCTACAAACCTTCTGGCAGACCAGATGGGGGTTAAATTCTAACCTGATCATGCTGACACTAATGAGGGATTATGTAGGTAGCAACTGCATTCCAAAGTAAAGCATATTTTTGGCTTAGCTGAACACATAAAATTCATTCTTCTTGCTGATTCCTGTAACCAAGGGCAGGTATGAGTCAGTTCTCTTGAAAAGAAGTCCCCAGAAGCAATGGTCCTCAATATGTCTTCTCAGATTAGCAAGGTTGAACAACTAAGCAAATTTACAAAGCTGTGTGGAACTGGATTTTTGATTCTTTTACTTTTTTGTAAAAGGCAAGATTTCAGATCATCAATGTAGCCAAAACCCAAGCTTGGATCTAGAAATCTTCGATAGATTTGCTAAACAGAATTACAAAACAGTGCTGCAATTAGCTTGATTTTAAAATAAAATAGGATTTCCATACATAAACAATCTGTATGAAACACTCTGTATGTCACTAAGGCACAGATACAAATGGGAAATTAGATGCCTACCTCCCACTGAAGCCATTAGAAAGTAGATATCTAAGCAGGATTGTATCTCCCCTCAACCCCAAATATTTATGTTTTCCTGTATTTGTTTCTCAGTCTAAGCTGAGTGTATTTGTACTAACTGACCTGAATTTTTGGCTAGTTCTAGACAAACTTCAGGACAACACTGATGCTGATGATGACTCAGATCTGGTTTTAACTGTTATGGTGTTAAGTGGTTAAGACCTATGGCAGGGCAGGGGAACTGTCAGTTTGCTGGCTCACTTCATGCTTCTCATTACCACCATCGTGCCTCAGTAACTGTGGGAACAAGGTCAAGGTACTCACTGAAAGGAATTTGGAGGGGTGTTATCAGCAGGAAGGAAGCAAGACAGAGACAGCTTCAGAAACTGGGAACAACTTGAGTGTCCAGCCAAGTGAATGTACAGTCATAAGATACCCAGGAGGTAGAGTTATTGCTTGGACAAGGATGTCTGGGAGTTAGAGTGTGACTGTCAGGATGCTGACAAAACAATATCCTGCTGTGTGCAGCCATCCATTAGACAAGTGCCTAGGGTTGTCTCTCACAGAGGAAATCTTAAGATTAGTACAATGTGCAATGATCTGTCAAAAAAAATGCTAGATTTTGTTTATTAATGATATATTAGGGTAGAAACTAATGGGTGCTGAGAATTCCTCCACATAAAAGACAACTATATATACACAAAAAATCCTGAAAAGAAGAAAAGGGGCAATAGAAGGCTGATGGATTGGAAAAAGTGCCTAGAGTATACCCTTCCAGACTTCACTTTTTTTTTTGTTCTCTTGTCAGCAATTACAATCTGTAAGTTACACCATCTGATGTACAGAGTGTCGCATGGACAAGATGCTGACATTTGGAGCAGAGCAATGACACTTCACAGATTTGCAATAGGAATTCTTGCCTTCAGTGAAAAAGCCCAACTAGTCAAGTCCTATTATGGCACTGTTGTACTGCAGTTTCTGCTTCCAAGACAGAAACAGGAAGAGCTGTTCTCCAAAGAGATGCCTATGAAACTGTGCTTATACATTCTGCAAAGCAGCAGCTTAGCAGTTGAATCTTCTCAAGGTCTAACTAGTACTGAAATTAATACTCAAAAGTATTGCATGATCTTTTCTTCTCATTTAACAAGGCACAGTATATGAGGACATTAATACTAACTTCTCAGCTGTAGGTTACTCTGAAGCCACTCCATACTTAGGACTGAATTCTATTATTTATATTGTTTAAAAGTGGAATTTCTTATGTATAGGTAACCCGCAGTGCAGTACCAAGTAACATCTGTGATGCTTTGGAAAAATGAGCATAACTGATCCTCAGATATGCTGATGCAGCATTCAGTGCTCATGGTTTACAGGGAATAACTCCATCAATCCTTTCCACTTCCCTGATCATAAGGTCAGGAGAAGCTAATTCAGAGCTAACTTTAAATAAAGCTACTTGAGGTTGGTCATAAGTTACACCAGGAATAAAGGTCCCATGGGCTAGCCAGCACAGTGTGAGTGTGCCAATATGCTGGACAGAAGCAGGAGAAGCTGAAACACAGCTGAGGTGGAATGATTGCTTTTACTCCGCTGTTCCAGTGTATCATAAATGGAGATCACAGAGCAAGGATGGATATTAACAGCTCTTAAAACCATTATTATCTGGGGTTTGAGGTGTTTTTCCCCTCCTCTATAAGTCTCCCTTAAATATGAATATGGGCTATGGATGCAATTGTCAAGAATATTACCAAAATTGTTAAAAAAGGCAGGGTAGCTGCAGGCATGGCACATGAAGGGAAGGGCATATTTTATAAATCTTACAGAGAAAAATGGCTTTTCAGGTTGCTATGACCCAGAATGAGACAAAGTATGTGCTTTGTTTATTAATTCCAAATGGCTGGCAGAAGAATTCTGCACCAAGAGAACTGTAAAGACTGCACTGTACTTCAATCCACCAATAACCTATGATATGTTAAAAATATGCAACCAAACAAAATACCTGAAAACTTAGAATCTGAAAGCCAGTGCATTTCACATCTCCAGCTCTGAAGTGGCATACATTGCATGCTGTATGCAAGCGACATACTGCTTGATGAACAGATAAAGTAAAATCTGTAATTCCATCCCAACTGCTCAGGACTTGTTCTCTGTTTCATACTACAAATAAAATGTGATGGGGAAAGAATCCAAGATGATTTGTATGGAAGTTACTTTTAATCTGGTTTTCACTGATTGCACTACCATGCAATTCCTGCTTGCCCAAAAATCAACAGCTGTCAGGGGAAGCTTGCAAAAAGACGGCAGGATAGGAACTAAACCTGTGAACAACTACGAGTACAATAAGAAATAGTAATTGACTACAACAATAACTCCCGCAGGGTATGGCAAAGCTTCCTGTGGAGGCAGTGAAGCTCTGAAAAGCCAGATGCTCTTGTATCACAGCATTAGGCACCTTGAACTCTAGAACTGTACATGCTTAGTCAGATGTAGACTGTTACGTACTCTATCTACCGTTCTGGTCCCCTTTGTTCCCTGAAGCATGATGTACACAAAATATGCTCATAAAAGTATCATTCAGTCCTAGGATGAGGATATTAGAATCACAGAATTGCCAGGGTTGGAAGGGACTTCAAAGATCATCTAGTTCCAACCCCTCCCTGCCATGGCAGGGACACTTTCCACTAGATCAGGTTGCCCAGAGCCATGTCCAGCCTGACCTTAAAACCCTCCAGGGATGAGGCTTTCATCATAGAATCATAGAATCATAGAATGGTTTAGGTTGGAAGGGACCTCAAGGATCATCCACCTCCAACCCCCCGCCACAGGCAGGGACACCTCCCACTAGAGCAGCTCGCCCAAGGCCTCATCCAGCCTGACCTTAAACACCTCCAGGGAGGAAGCATCCACAACCTCCCTGGGCAACCCGTTCCAGTGCCTTACCACCCTCACTGTAAAGAACTTCCTCCTAACATCCAGTCTAAATCTCCCCTCTTCCAGCTTAAACCCATTCCCCCTCGTCCTAACATTACTAGACCGTGTAAATAGTCCCTCCCCAGCTTTCCTGTAGGCTCCCTTCAAATACTGGAAGGCCACTATAAGGTCTCCTCGAAGCCTTCTCCTCTCCAGGCTGAAGAGCCCCAACTCTCTCAGCCTGTCCTCATAGCAGAGGTGCTCCAGCCCTCTGATCATCTTCGTGGCTCTCCTTTGGACCCGCTCCAGCAGTTCCATGTCCTTCTTGTATTGGGGGCTCCAGAACTGCACACAGTACTCCCTGGGCTACTCATCTCCCTGGGCAACTGTTCCAGTGTCTTACCACCCTTACAGTGAAGAACTTCTTCCTAACATCTAATCTAAATTTCCCCTCCTCTAGCTTGGATCCATTCCTCCCAGTCCTATCACTACCTGACACCCCAAAAAAATCCCTCACCAACATTCTTGCGGGCCCCCTTCAGATACTGGAAGGCCACAATAAGGTCTTCTCGGTGCCTTCTCTTCTCCAAGCTGAACAACCCCAACTCTCTCAGCCTGTCTTCACAAGAGAGGTGCTCCAGTGCTCTGATGATCCTCATGGTCCTTCTCTCGACATGTTCCAGCACAGCCAGATCTGTGTATGGTCAGGAGGGTGAGGATATTCTTTGTGCGGTGTGGAACACAAGGGTGGCTGTGGTGGAGAAGGTGGTCCCTAGGCAAAGTAGTCTCGGCACATACAATGACTGCCACAAGCTTAAATCATGTCCTGCAAGTACTTTGCTGTAGATACCCTCAGAGAAGGTGCAGATTTGCTAGAGACGTGATTTTCAGTAGATAAGTTTCATACATCCAAACTGAGCATCTCAATTCTGCATCAAGGAACTACAGACTTGTGCACTTGTGTCCAGCCCCACTAATAACCAGTTAAGTCATAATGACAATCTATAATATGCCATAAACCACAGTAAAACAGAGGTAGGAAATCAATGACTTCAATGGGTCAATGGAATTGCAAAGGAGTTCAGAGATTGGTAGTGCTTTAGAGGTGTCACAACTGCATCCGGCTCTTACATCTTCCACAGCAGTCAAGCAAATTCTTGACAAAGAAGGAGTGACAGTTGTTTTTTCCACACTGCTCTGCTTACCAATTGGGAAGAATTCCATTGTTCGATTTAATTCCTAGGAAAGTCTGCAGCAGCTTTATTACAGCTAACCATCATCTGTCCTTCATCTCAGAGGTCTGAACTTCAAACATCAAACAGAGGCAATGAAATTAAAATCATTGTAGCAGAGTTACGCTAAACCACCAACCATGTGCTGAAGGGACCACCATAAAATGCTTTTACACACCTGAGAAAGACTCCAGGACATCAGGGACCTTCTGACAGTCATGAAGGGTGACAGCAATGTGCTAAGCACATCTTTCAGTGCAAATTTGCATTGTAAAGTAAGGCAAGAAGGCAGCCATGTAAGCAAAATATAAGAAGCTGAGTCCTAAATGAAGTGAACCAAGAGCCCCAAAGGAGAAGATAATGATTTCACCAGTTATCTATAATCTTTTTAATTTTATAGGAGGATGGGAGAGGAAAAGGGTGATTTCGTTTTCTCTTACCTTTCAACTCAATCACCATTTGTCTTCTGCTCACGTGCTAATTTTGCATAACTCAGAGGTAGATTTAGACCCACAACTGGGCCTACAGTACTGAGCCACAATATAATGTAATTTGTGTGTCTAGGAGAAAAAAAGAAAATTTAAACCCCCCCCAAAAATAACAAAAGCAACAACAACCTCCAAACAGAAAGCAACCAACCAACCAACCAAAACCCAGATAAAAATCACCATAAACATTACCTCAACATTTTCAGAATTGTAAACACACTTGATAGTGATAAAATAATTTCATATGGGGCTATTCCTTCACTTTATCTAAAGCCCTTAAGTGACGATACAGACTCTTAGTCTGTTTGGACCACAGAAGTTGTTTTGACAATTTCCACTTACTTCATCTGCACTGTCTGAAGCCTGCAAGGCACAGAAGTGTTTCTTACCTCTTGTCTTTCTGTGAATTGGTCAGTACGGAAGACATGAATTCTTTAGTCCGGCAGGGGTGCAGAACAAAAAATGGCTGTCCAAGTAAGGGGTGCTCCTAAGAGGGAATATCAGCAGTTTTATTATGCAAGAAGAAAACAGAAAAGATGTCACACACATCTGGAAAAGACAGCGCTGCACCCATTTAATCCTTCACGCAACTTTTCTCATTGCAGAATCTGACCTACATTGCTCTTCTACTGGTAGTCACCGACAAATTAATATCTGAGACCATATTCTTCTATCTTAAAAGGGGAGAGCCAAGCAGAGTATGCCATTACTTTTGTTAAAATGTAATGGTTTGCAAAAGTAACTTAATAAACTGTATCAGCAGTTTATTTGCAAGTAGGCAAAGCTACTGTGTAAACAGGTATCTGATCAAATGTAATGCGTAAAACAACCTGCCCCATAGGAAAGCTCTGTAATAATCTTCATCTCTTATCCTTGTATCTTCTCAAACTGGTGCTGGGAAGTAAATATGGTTTAATTGGGAGCCTGTGGGAGGAAGCAAGAAGCAAGAGCCCTCACAATGGGGGGGGGCTTCAACTTCCACTAGGTGGCACATCCTCATTTTAGGCTATTCCACAGGAAAAAGTCCTAAACAGTTGTTCTTCGAGAAGCCCAGCCAAAACTATCCTAAGGAAAAAAAGGAAAATCATTTAGTGACAGCTAAGCTGCAGTCAGACACACTCCCCACAATATGCTAAGGCTCTGTCTGTTCCTCTACTCCTTCACACGGCACAGGGTGCTGCAGAAAACTCAATCCAATGCTCCATAAAGCTTTCACTTTCATCTCCAGCCGGCACTTGAACAGAATACGTGTTCTGACTTAATCAAGCTTGCATTCAGTGCAGAGCCTTAACAGTGATCTCATCGGCTCTCACACGTCTGATACCACGAGATCAGCATATCTGACTGTCTCATGCACCATGCCCTAAGGAAGGGATTTTCCCTTAATATGCTGAGGTCACTGCTAGTACCTCTGCACCAAAACAAACAAATCCTACCTCATCCCCACACGCAGTAAGGGGCGTAACAGTGCAGCACGGAATGGCTAGAAAGGGATTCCAGAGAAGAAAGATGTCAAATCTGAAATGCCACGACAGCCTGTTTACAGCTGAGCACAGACTGTGCTTAGACGTTGCTAAGCCCAGGACCCAGAGCCAAGAAGCACACAGCACAAGGCAGCAGGCAGAGAGAAGCAGCCATGGACCACCACGGAGAAAACAGTGAGACCACCGACTCTGCGTGGCTTTCCCTGTTCACCTAGATGATCCTGGTCCACTGCCCCACAATAATGCCATATCAAAGCCACAGCTCAGACTGTCTACAAGGATTAACATGATAAGACCTTTTTTCTTAGCTGTGCTTCTTGTGGTGGCTCTGTTTCTCGACAGCAAAGATGAAGAGATGCTAAATTCATGCTCTGACACAGATTTCCCTCATCCAAGCTGACACAGTCTGGCTCCTCTACTTCTGTGATGGTATTTTATCTTAGCATGTAGTAAACTGCCTGCACTGAGAAGATGCTTACAAAATCTTCCTGTTATACACTAAAAGCTCATTCTTCAACCCCTTGCCTAGAAGCAAAAAGCAAATCCTAGCCTGTCATGTTCACCAAATAGAACGTTGTTTATTAAATATTAAACAGGGTCTCTTACAGCTGAGGGTGAGAGAGCACTGGAACAGGCTGTCCAGAGATGCTGTGGAGTCTCCTTGACTGGAGATACTCAAAACCTGCTGTTGTGGAAGGCCAGTATAGGCTTAATACATGTCCTGCCTTGTCCAGGCATGATCTCACGGTCCTCTTCCCCCTCTGCTGAAGTAGGGAGCAGCAGACAAAGAAGACAAAAGGGTTGGAGACACCCATTCGGAGGGTCCAAGACTTGCCCAGAGTTGTTCTGCTTTGTAGTGGTAAACAGGGCGTTTACACTTGTTTATGCATGGCCTGTGTTTTCCCAAATATGGGTAAACCAAGCCCTAGTTTCACCAAATATGGTCAGTTTTGGCAACGTGCCATTCTGACTGGTGAATCCGTGTGGCCAAATGGAGCCAGGATCTGGGCAACTAATATATATCAGCGCAGCTGAAAAACAACGTGCTCTCTGCTATTGTGCTTTTGCCTCACTGTGCTCTGCCTTGCCAGGCTGTTACCATGCTCCAGACTAGCTTTGCTTTGTGCATCTGGAAACTGCCATGCCTCAGTTTATCAGGGAGAGCCATTAACTGCCTCCATGCTGCAGGTGAGAATTAGCCACCAGCAAGACATCATTTCTGCCTGCACGCCATCCACCCAGGAAGGAACCAAGATCAGGTCAGAGACTGTGCTAAACCCCAGTATCCTGCCTGTATACAGTTAACACTCCAAGAGGAGTGTCCCTGAACTCAAAACCTGACCTCAGGTGGTCCTGACCCATCCCCAGGGGTGGGTCTGGACACCCCCAGGTGATGGTTAGCCCCCTCCCCCTGCCTGTCCCTTAAAAGCAGGAGGACTTCCTGTGACGCAGTCTCTGGGACTCTCTCTCGACCACTCCACAGCCCTCTCAGGACCACACTCCAGCTCTGCCTGCATCTCTCCACACACATGGCCACCACCATCACAAACTTGGGTTGTATTCATAGCTTTTTGTATTTGTTACCCTTTCCTTCCCTACACCTTTTGTAACCTCCCTACTTTTGACACCCTTTTAAGCTATTGTTAAACTTTTTTTCCCCTTTTAACTTCCAAATCGAGTTGGACTGATTTATTTGGGTGGGCTTACCTTTTCCTCTCACTTCCAATTCCTTTCTTTGGGGAAGGAGGGAGGGGAGAGGGAAGGGCACTTAATATAAATTGTCATCAGTTCTATCAAAAGTATTAGAGTCTCTGGGAATTTAAATGAGAACCCCAGACACTGCTGGACCCATGGGCAAAACTCCAAAGCCTCCAATGGCTACCACATCACCAACAGAACCCCTCTAAGTGCTTTGGGTACCGTCTGAGACTATAATGCAGCCCCGGAAATCCAGAGATACTATTTTGTGAGTAAATATTCTAAAAAGCCTCTTTGTCATTAAAGTTCTGATTTGGCTCTGTAAACTGTGCCTTCTGCTTCAGCAGAAAGGAGCCTTTCGAGTCTCCCTAGAGGGCAAGCAGCATATTGACCGCAAGATTCTCTTTCCAGTTTAAATTGTTTGTATTCTGCTAGCTTTCTTAACTGTTTAAGTTGCCTGTTCCCTGTGTGTAAATCCCCACAACCATGCATTCAAACCTTATAAGTAAGTTTTCTGGCAAGTTTCATGTTAATAATATAATTTTTCATAGTTTAATTAAATTTTGCCTGGATATTAATACTCACTTTGCATAAATTTTAACACCCGACTGGATGCTTTTCTGTGTGACATACTCCAGGTGATGCTGCTCGAGCAGGGGGTTGGACTAGATGGCCATTTCCAACGCCTAACATTGTGTGATTCTGTGAAGGACACTTGGTCCTTATGGTGAAACAGTACTCACAAAAATCAACCATTTTATGTCTAAGAAAACTTGGAAAAAAAAAAAACAGAAGTTTCGGAACATATTTTTAAGACGCGTTCAGAAAGCCTTGTTTTATATTGCACTGCAAACACGTAACTTCTGCAAGAATGCTACCATCTGCTGTTGGTGAAAGTGAACTGATGCTGTTCTTCATTGAGAAAAAGTGGTAGCTTGAACTAAAAATCCTTTCTAATTATCTGCCATCTTAAATCAGCTTCAGTTTCCAAATAATTCTTGAAAATATATAGATCGTGCCAACAGCATCCCTCAAAAATAGCAAAATGAGATAGTTAACAATTTCACAAAGCTACTAATAAAGGTAGATTAAGCAGCAGTTTCAGCCAACTCCTTTACACAAAGAGCACAAAGAACACAAGCTCCCAAAAAGAACAGAGAAGAGAATCTGGCCTTTAAGTGACTTAGCACTCTGAACTTACCATAAAAACAATTTCCAAAGTCAAATATTCAGCCTGAGGTCATCCCCAACCATCATGTATCTGGTTTTATGCTACCCTGCACTTCTTGCTTCAGCAAACCATCAGTAACAAATGGAAGCAGACTTGTTTTTTGTTTTAAATACCTTATTAACTTCACCAACCTACATTTTTCTTCTATTAGTCCTTCCTCTTTTTACAAGAGGAGAGGGTGACACTGAAAAGATTCCCAAGCTCTAACAATTACATGTCCGACTGAAAAAGCTGAATGCTTCCACACTTTGGCATCAGTCCGTGACTTAGAAGCACGTGAGAGAGGTGAAATCTGTTCACACTTTGAATTCCTTGCGATCTCTCCTCCACTCTTCTGGAAAGAGTGGAAAGGCTCTTTCCTCCCCTACAGAAATAACAGACGTAAGGAAGAGGTTTGTGCTATAAGACCCGGCCATTATTGCTGGATTGGTACAAAGGCTCTGAGTTTTGGTTAGTCAACCCCTTTTCCCTTTGTTCTTCAGATTATCAAGAGTTGCTTCATACACTTTTTGAACTAACAGCTGTTGCCAGGGTGGTGTAAATCTCACGACAAGTGTCATGGTAGGCCTGAGCAGGCCAAAATAGGCTTATAAATGCCCTGGCTTGCCCAGGCATTTTTTTCTGCTTTCCCTCTTTCTATTCTGGGGAGAAGCAACCGTGAGAAATAACCTGGAGCCACTAAGCCTAAGGACTCTGGCCTACCCAGAGCTGTTTACATCCTGTGGTAAACAAATTACACACGCTTAGCTTGTGCTTGCCTTGTGCAAGGCATATGCCTTTCCCAAATTTGGATAAAGCAAGCCTATGGCTTAACCTAATATGGTCAAGCTTGGATAACTGCCATTCTGATTGGCTATTCTGTGTCCAAAGGCCCATTAGTCTCAGGCTGTATTGATAAAAAGAGTTGAGTAGGTAAGCAGAATGTGCTCTGCCACTGTATTCGTGCTTTCTTGCCTGCTGCCATTGCTTACTGTGTCTTGTGTCCTGAACTGCATGGAAACTCCACTGCCTGGAGTTTACCACGAACAGGCTCAAAATAGAATAGAATCAATCAGGTTGGAAGATACCTCCAAGATCATCCAATCCAACCTAGCACCCAGCCCTATCCAGTCAACTAAACCATGGCACTAAATGCCTCATCCAGTCTTTTCCTGAACACCCCCAGGGACGGTGACTCCACCACCTCCCTGGGCAGCCCATTCCAAGGGCAAATCACTCTCTGTGAAGAACTTCCTCCTAACATCCAGCCTATACTTCCCTCGGCACAACTTGAG
>WAAF01000931.1:45650-55826 GCA_013400475.1 Tricholaema leucomelas
CAGGTCCCTTACCTCATCCTCATGGATTAGAGGGGGACTATACTGATCCCTGGCTCCACCTGCCAGCTCAGGAGGCCAGTTGTCCTGGAGACAACCTGTCCCACTATTGAAGACTGAGGCAAAGAAGGTGTTAAGCACCTCTGCCTTTTCCTCATCCTTTGTCACTATGTTCCCCTCTCTATCTAATAAGGACTGGAGGTTGTCCTTGACCTTTCTCTGCCTCCATATGATTGGCTTGCACAGCCAGAGTAACATCATGCCAAGACTGCACATCACAAGACATTCTGCCTATACCTGAAAATCTCCTGCCAAGACAGGAAGTCCTGGACATACACAGATAGTCCAGATGAGTCAAGAGATAAGGCAGAAAGGAGCTCCTTGAGTCCATCTACCGGACAAGCAGTATTTGACTAAAAGCAGTATATTGACCATAAGAACCTTCTCTTTCAGTTCAACTGAGTCCAATTAATGTTATTTCTAGATCTAGTTATTCCTCTGTATGTTTCCATAACCATGTGAAGAACTTATTATGATTTAGTGATCAGTGGTGGCATGAGTTCTGAATCTCAAAGTTAATAAACAATATTAATTTTGGAAAATATCATCTCACATTAGCTAATTACCCCTCCACAACAACAACCCACCGATTTCTGAATGGCAACAATGAAATGTCCCAGGAGTTTAGCTAAATTCATGCGACCCCTTGTTCAGGCTCTGAGAATGCACACACAGTAAAGCTGCATGTCTGTGCATTCAGTAAGTGCTGCTTTGATTTCCACCTAGAAGGGTATTTTGAAAACTGAGCACTGTCACTGGCTTACCTCTAATCCAGGAAACAGAACTCCAAAATTACATGGATCCAAAGTCAGAATTCTTTCAGTGTTTGCTGTGTGCATCTTTCTTAACCTAAACACGAGGCATGAAACTATAAGAATGCCATGCTCTTTACTCAAAACCTGAAAGGTAGGAATATGTCACACACTGACAGGAAGCCCACAAAAGAACAAGAGATTAGAAAAAATCCCAAGCCAAGACACATCAATTGGGAACCTCTAAAAAGGGAAAAAGCTGAGGCAGGGAAGAAGAGCTTTTGAGCATCAGGGAAAATACTCTCTGAGAGCATCAGATCAGATTCAGTAAATCCTAATTTCTAAATCCTCTACATAATGGCATCCCCATGAGGCTTTAATATATACTCAAGGTTAAATCACTGACACAGCAGCTCTAAGGAGGAAGTATCAGACAGCTGCCAATAAAAATGCAAGAGTTATCAAAGCCCTGAATGGTTTCAGAATTGGTAACAGGCTAGAGAGCCTTTTCACTGCAAGGTAACCAGTTCAGATTTGGCCCAGGCTGGCAGTATCTGGAACTCTTACTGTGCCACTGATGCATATGCAATTGTCAGGTTTACAGTCAAAGTGCCATTAACTAGTGCCCTTCCTGGTAGTCACTGCAGATGAGTTCAGAACTGAAGTTGGTGCTTTATCTTGTCACCACAGGGGGAACTTCCTGTAGGTTAGCTTTGTGTCAGGGAAAGTGGGAAATTGACACTTCTGCTGCTCCTGGCATGCCGTAAGAGAGGGCTGTGCACCTGCAGTATGATGAATCCCAAGTCCTCAAACACTATCAAAAGTGTGAGAATCAATGAAACTTAGTGCTGCATCAGCTTCATGAGCATATTTACTACCTGCTTCAGTCATCTCACGGAATGATGATATTCCACATGCAGTGGAATGTGCCCTGAGCAAAGCATCAGGGCAGCAATACTGGCCTACAGCCATTTATGTAAAAATATAAAGGTCTACTAGGACCTCATGCTAAAAAAGAGGCACCTTCAATAATGCCACAACAAAGGACGTACTTTTGTTTTAACAATTAATCCTTCTCCAAATGGTCATGTAGTGACACATTTTAAAAAGCAGTGTGTGAGAATTTCAATGCAACTCTCACAATTAATTGCTGGCATTGTACAGCAAGAACTCATTTGCAGGTTGCCTACAAGTTGTCTGGACAGTAATAAACTGACACACAGTTTATTTGAAATCAGCAGCATTATTTTCCTAGATCTACCTAAGATCTTCTATCTGTGTATCTACAAGGCTGATTCGTAACACGTCTGTTCAGCACCATATACTGAAGTCCATCACATACCTGCATATCCCTCTGAGTCTGACTCAACTTTCATGGGAAATAAACTTTTTAAAGACAGCAACTAGCGCCACTGAATTAGGAAGCTCAAAATGTTCCTTCATGAATTTTCTGTAGAAAGGCTTCTTTACTAGGTGACTTCGAGGAAGACTGCAAGGATGTAATGGACTCGTTTCTATAGCTGTGACCTCAACTCTTTCCCTGCAGAACTATGCAAGAGACAGATGGGTGAAAGATGTGAAATGTTTCATTGGGTAGTCTGAAAATTAATGCATTTTTGTTTAGGACTGCTACACAAGATTGTATGTAACAGCACTACCAGCACAAAAGCTGTGCAGCTACAACCATTCATGCCCAGGTGCTGAGACGCCTTGACTGTGAGGTTAATCTGGGGAGCTTAAACCGCCTTCTCCGACGTTTTTCTTAGAGAGTGCCCTTGAGCCCTCAGCAACAACAACATAAAATGAATGCTAGAGGCTCCCAGAGGACATCAAAACATTCCAGTTGGGCAGCAGCCTTTCTCGTATAATGTAAGAAGATCTCTTCTCATAGAGTCCATCAGGGATGTGAAAGCTTGGTCAACCATCCTTCACCTGTCTTCTTCATTTACTAATGAACCTGCATTGTCCCTCACAGGGTATCAAGATGTTGAAAAGTAAATTCATCCCCTTTCCTGCGTAGTGCCTATTGCACGGAGAAATGCTAAGGCATGAATCTGAACAGTAGCAAAGATTGGGTAGCTCCTAAGTACAAGTATAATTAAGCCTAAAACTTCCGACAGATTGGATTATGTCATTTTATCAAACAGTGCATATAGGAAATACTACCCATGTCAGATTTTAAATTAAAAATAAACATTACTTCAGCTAATGGGTAATTGCCTGTGGTATCTCTACTGTGTTTTGCTCTTCTTTTCCCCAGCCAGCAGGTATTTTGTTGTCAGTACATCTCTTGTAACAGCACCATTTATTTTCTCTGTCACAACTGGAGCTTTTCCAGTAGTAATGGCTTCTATTTTCTCCAGTGCTACATTAAAGTGCCTTCGAGCATCCATCATAACATTTATAGTCTCTCCATTTATGATAGTGCAAGGGATATGTGCCTTAAACTGCCTTTTCCCTGATCCAGTTTGCATGATGTTGCTTTGCAAAAAACAAATTCAGAGAGGGGTGTCAAAATTATAATGCAGGGCACTACCACCAAACACCACAGCCAGGACCAATGCTTCTCAGACGTTTTCCCAGCAGTGTTCACAGCCCCAGTCATCAGGTCAGAAAAAAAAAGCATAAATAATAAAACATGTCCCTCACAATCCCTTCCATTTAGGGAAATGGAAATAGTGATGTAGTGAAGAAAGAAGCCAAATGCTCTTCCTTTTTCACTGATTCTGCACCACACTTACTGAAACAAATACCCATTTTAAGGTAAAACTCCTTCATTCATCGCTATGATAATACAAGTTATGATGTAATACAAGTATTCTATATCCTTGAATTCACAGTCTGACTTCCTTTTCACTCATTACTTTTACATATATATCAACAGTACCTTATTTGCTAATATCTAACTCATTCAGAAAGTAATACAATTTTGCTCTTCAGATTGACTGTGTCCCACAAGCAGAACAGTAGCTGCAAACATGTGAAACTTGAACTGTGTTCAATTTGAGCTCAGAGGGATTACTTTATGCTTAAATTACACATGTGTTCAGGTTTGGGTGTAGAAGTGAGTCACACTTTTATGAATGAGGGCTAGGGAGATTTTAAGCCATTGAAGTCAGATGAGTACATGCAAATTGTGTTTACAAGGATCAGTAATGGTGCTTGCAAAGGCAATGGAACAGCAACAGCTGTCACAAAAAACATGTTCCAAATTTATCTCTCCTCTTCCCCTCACAGGTGTCGCTCTAATAGCAGAATTACTACAACAGAAACATTATCGCAATGGAATCACTGTTGCACACACAACATTAAGGAACTTTAACTATACAAGAAACTTGTTATCCTGATAGAAGGTATAGATCATAGGAAAAAAGCTGTTGTTAGGATACTAATTGTATAAGGCTTCTCCACCCTACTGACATAGGTCACAACATTTGTATTAATGCAGCCACTTCACAAAAATAATGCTTTAGTAATGGGATTGGTATTCGCTACAGGGAAATTAAAATAAAAATTCAGAGAGGGCAAATTGCCTATCAAGACAAATGTGCTTGGTGTAATAGCCATCAGCTCCAAAGAAGCCTAAAAAAAAATAATCATCAACTAAAGAAAAAAAAAAGAATCAATTTAACCTAGCAGGCATGGATGTGATACTGTTTATTATCAGGGACAGGTAACATATTTACAGTCACCTCAGTTTCAATTTACAAGCAGAAGCCAAGTCATCCTAGTGACATAACTGAGGAAAGTCTCTGTAACTTTGCCATAAAATCCAGGGAAGCACTCCCACTGCTAAGCCCACTGAAGATGAAACAACCTACTTCTGCCTGTAACAGGTGCTGAAGAATGACTATGAAAGTGCAACTACTGCTGTTCTCCTGCATTTTCCTAGACAAACAAAATAAATATGCTGTTATACTGAGCAAGGGAAAACTCAGAGGGACCCTGATGAGACAAAGAAGTGCAAACTAGACAAAAAAAAAGGCAAATTTCTGTCATTACTGAACCTTTTTTTGGAGGAGAAGGCTGCAGAGGGATTCTGATTTACACTTCAGCTCTTCTTTGGAGACCACCACTACAATTGCCCCTATGATTTAATGTATCTGTTCCCTGTGTATTTCAAAAGACAGATCAGCTAACTTTAGTGACATGTTTTTATTAATACATCTACCACGTCTAACGCCACACAAACTATCAAGCTGGATCATATTCTTCTTTTTATCAAACATGAAGGTCAAGTTGAAGAGGCAATTGATCAAAAGGGTGAGTTTTTCTGGATAAAACGTTGCTTTGGCAGATCCTACAAAACAAACATGTGAGAAAACTGAAAGCAGCCAGAATTCCTGTAAGATGAACCACACCTACCACTTCACACCTGTTGTTTCAATTCCATCATGGCCACAAAAGCAAAAATGCAGGTTCTGAAGAGAAAAATACGCATCGCAAACTGCTCTTTTTGTAGGACATCTTAAAACCCTACTAATATCCTTAGGCTGGCTGATCAGAGCCTGAACGTTGCCTTCACTACAGCTTGCAATGAAACAGTCTTTTCCTCTGCAGAGAGCTCTGCTCCCCCATGCTCCATGCACACATCACTTCTATATTGATAACTTACTGCTACTTACAAAAGCTGCAGCTTCAGCTGAAAGGGACAGCTGAGTATGCCTACAGTTTGACGCCACAAAACCATCAATTTTACTTTCCATTTTTAAAGCTGTGAGAGCTATCAAGGCACACCAAAGCAGGAGCAGTGTCTCCACTCACAGTCTCCGAAGACGACTTTCCTTCTCTTGTACAATGGACAGGCTAAGTCAGAAAGTCACAGACAAAGCTCATTTGCCAGAAGTGTTCTAGAGGGTGGCAGATGGAAACTGGTTTAAATCAGAAGTTCCACTTTAGTTCACATCCTTGGGCAGTTCTTATTTTAGGTGTATTCAAAAGACATTCTCCATACAGTGATTTCTGCAACTAGCAGAACGGTTAACAACAGAGAAGACTGCCACAAGACCCGATACACATACGCAGTTTTTGAGCAGGCCTAACTTATTGTACTAGTGCTTGATGCTACTACAGAAGACAAAATATGATAGATAACCAAGACCGATTTCATATTTCATTCTCAAAATCTGCCTCATTATCATAGAATCATAGAATCATAAAGTGGTTAAGGTTGGACGGGACCTCAAGGATCATCCAGCTCCAACCCCCTGCCATAGGCAGGGACACCTCCCACTAGAGCAGGCTGCTCAAGGCCTCATCCAGCCTGGCTTTAAATGCCTCCAGGGAGGAAGCATCCACAACCTCCCTGGGCAACCCGTTCCAGTGCCTTACCACCCTCACTGTAAAGAACTTCCTCCTAACATCCAGTCTAAATCTCCCCTCTTCCAGCTTAAACCCATTCCCCCTCGTCCTAACATTACTAGACCGTGTAAATAGTCCCTCCCCAGCTTTCCTGTAGGCTCCCTTCAAATACTGGAAGGCCACTATAAGGTCTCCTCGAAGCCTTCTCCTCTCCAGGCTGAAGAGCCCCAACTCTCTCAGCCTGTCCTCATAGCAGAGGTGCTCCAGCCCTCTGATCATCTTCGTGGCTCTCCTTTGGACCCGCTCCAGCAGTTCCATGTCCTTCTTGTATTGGGGGCTCCAGAACTGCACACAGTACTCCAGGTGGGGTCTGACGAGAGCAGAGTAAAGGGGGAGAATCACCTCCCTTGCCCTGCTGGCCACACTTCTCTTGATGCAGCCCAGCACTCGGTTGGCTGTCTGGGCTGCATGTGCACACTGCCGGCTCATGTTGAGCTTCTCGTCGACCCAGACCCCCAGGTCCTTCTCCTCAGGGCTGCTCTCAGCCATTCACCACCCAGCCTGTATCTGTGCCTGGGATTGCACCGACCCAGGTGCAGGACCTTACACTTGGCCTTGTTAAACGTCATGAGGTTGGCCTGGGCCCACCTCTCCAGCCTGTCCAGGTCCCTCTGGATGGCATCCCTGCCCTCCAGCAAGTCAACAATACTTTGAGGGGGTGGTGATCCTCTTTTACAACTTATTTTTTTTAAAGCTATTGAATATCTAACACAGGATCCCTGAAAGGCATGCCTAAGACAAGGACAAGCACAAGATTAATCAAAAATAGCCAACACTGCTAATATACATTCATATACCTTTCACATTTTATATTATGTACAGAGAATAAGGTTTGCTTTACTAAGAACAGGAGGGATGAAAGCACTAGGTGATCATCAGACAAAACCTTGTTTTTAAAGCTTATACTTGTCACAAACATGTAATTTGGATTTAGGATTCTTTAAGGAAACTTTATAGCTAAAAATTGGCAGGTCCATAGTTATATTGTCAAGAAATGGCATCTCAGCCATTTTCCTAAGAAAATAAACAGATGATTCTTCTTCCATGCTTGCCAAAATAAGATTAATTCACTTGTCACCACTTTAGTTATGCAGCATATAGTCTTAATTAATTACTATTTAAAATCTGTTCTTAAGTTACGAGATTCATCGAAGGTGCAAAACTAAACGATCCAACAAGCTGTGGAAGTATGGAAAAGATACTGGAGACAGATTTCTTACTCTGATTAAAAAATAGTAAGTTAAGGAAAAAAAAAGTCCATAATGGCATTTGACAAATGTCCCCCAAAAATGTTCGTTTTATAATCCCAGGAACTCCCGAACAAAAGGCTGTTGGAAAGAGAGTTCAAAATTCTGTGACCAGCAAATGGGATGGCATGTATTCTTACCTCCTCTTTCCACTTCATCAGAAAGCAGTACAACTAATAGCTGTAAAGGCAGAAGACAGACAACTGCCACCAGGAACGGAAAACAAATTTAAGTGGCAGAAGACTGGCAGAACATTAATTTAACTGTACCAAATGTAAGAAGGCAAGGTCCATTGAAGCACCACTCCACCCTCATTTTGAGTTCAGGTCAAGGGATGGCTTTGTTCCTTATCCTTCCCTGCACCCTCAGATACCTGTGCTCCCCTCATCCAGTTAAAGGACCTTAAATTACAAAATCACAGAATATGTCATCCAGTCCAACCCTCCACTCAGCACTGAAGTGTCAAAGCTAAACCATGTCCCTAAGTGCCATGTGCATGTACCACTTGAACACCTCCAGGAACTGTGACTCCACCACTGTCCTGGGCAGACCACTCCAATGCCTTATAAACCTATCCGTGAAGAAATACTTCCTAGCATCCAGCCCAAACCTCCCCTGGCACAGCTTGTAACCATCTCCTCTAGTCCCGTCACTTGCCACCAAGGAGAATAGGCTGTCCTTCTCCTCACTCCCACGTCCCTTCAGGTAGTTGTAGAGCTCTCCCCTCAGCCTCCTCTTCTCCAGACTGAACAACCCCAGCTTCCTCAGACACTCCTCATAGGCCAGGTGCTCCAGGGCCTCCTCCACCCTCACTGTCCTTCTCTGGACATGCTCCAGCATCTCAGTGTTGTTCCTCTAGCGAGGGGCCCAGAACTGAACACAATGATCAAGGTGTGCCCTCACCAGTGCTGAGGATAGGAGGATGATCACCTCTCTGTTCCTGCTGGCCGCTATGTTTCTAATACAAGTCAGGATGCCATTGGCTTTCTTGGCCACTCAAGCACACTGATGACTCATGCTCAGCCCACTGCCAATTAACATCCTTAGATCCCTCTCCAAGTTGTAGCTTTCCAACCACACACCCCCAGGTCAACAACCCCCATGGGATTGTTACCCAGGTGTAGGACCTGGCACTTGGCTTTGTTGAGCTTCACATAATTAGCCTTGGCCCATAGGTCTAACCTGTCCAGATCCACTGTAAAGCTTCCCTACCCTCTAGCAGATCAAAAGAGCCACCTAACTTGATGTCATCTGTAAACGTACTGAGGGTGCATTCAGTCAATCCCCTTACCCAGACCACTGACAAACATATTAAAGAGGATAGGCCCCAGTACGAAACCTTGCAGTGCACCAGATTTATCTCCATTCACCAACTCTTTGGGGTCAGCCATCCAGCCCAATTTTTATCCACTGCAGAGTGCACTTATACAAGCCTTATGCCATGAGTTTCTGAAGGAGAATGCTGTGGCAGACAGTGTCAAAAACTTTTCTAAAATCCAGGTAGACAATGTCTGTGGCACTTCCCTCATCCACTAGGCAGGTCACCTTATTGTAGGAGATCAGATTAGTCAGACAGGACCTGCCTTACATAAACCCATGCTGACTGGGTCTGATTGCCTGGTTGGCTTTTAAATGCATGTGACAGCACTCAGGATGACCTGGCACTCAGGTCATCATTTGAAGTTTGTGGGACCAACTACTATGAATCACTATGGAAACTGAAGATCCAGTGTTCTTACACAGTCACTGTAAGACTGTCAATACTCATGGCAGTTCTTGTAATGACAGACTCAATAAAAGGCTACAAACTTTGCACTACTTAAAAGAGTTCTGTCTGAAGTTTGATGGATGTCTATATGGAGCATGGTAGAGTCAAGAGTCTTGAACAGGGTTTAGTAACCACCACAGCATATCATGCTGTCATGACAAAGGTGGGCAACAGAAAACACCGAAAGGAAATGACAGTGTCCTCTGAAGTGCCCACCTCTGGACTGCAGCAAAATGCTTTGGTAAAACTGCTCTTTGAAGTTTGGGAACATTTGATAATATCAATGTCTTGGTCAACACAGGAATGAAACAGAACTGTGCTCTCTCTTTGGAGAACACAGAAGAGCTACAGTTTATATAAGCTTGAACCCATAATTTCTGTAAGAGACTTAGCTCCCACTCAGCAGAGTGGGTTTGTGTGGTCTCTCTACCTGTTGTTGAATCAGGCTGCTATGCAGTCAGAAATACAATGTACAAAAAGAGAAGACAAAAAGGACTCTGTCTGACTTTCAACTTCAGGAGCTCTCATCATGTTTTATAAGCCTTGGAAATCCAGCTTCATAGACAAGTCTGACTACACGGAGTAAATTAATCTCCTTGGATGAGTTCACTTTCTTTTCTGACCCTTGTACTGCCCAAAAAAATGTAAGAAGTGCCTGACTGGATTGGACTACTAGCCCATCTAAGAATGCATCTTATTTCCAACAGCAGCAGTAAGAACAGCTATTTTGGGAGAATACAAGTCTGGTCTCTTTCTGTGGCTCACTCTCCTTGTACTGCTCCAGCATGTCTGCTGTAATAAGGATGACAGAGGACACATTCCTGCCTGGTAGTTTTGTATCCATTTATGGACAAGTGGTCTCATGAGTAAGACTAAATACTTTTGAAATGCTGATATCATCTGTTTCCACAACTTGAGAACACAGGTGTGTAGGTATAAATTGATTTCTGTTAATGTGGGTATCCAAGCTCTATTTAAATGTCACTTAAAA
>WAAF01000933.1:0-16229 GCA_013400475.1 Tricholaema leucomelas
AACTTGTAATATTCATTAATGTAAATATTGTCTTAAATTAGACTAGATAGTTCTCACCAATACTCTGAGTGAAATAGACAGGGGTGGATTGTGCTAGTTTGAAGCTAGCTAGAATGTTTTGGTGAGAAGAACTAGATTATAGGCTGTGAAAGAGAAACAATGGTGATGTCTGCTTCACTCATAGGCTTGCTGAGATGTATAAGAACAATAGTTTAAACATCAGTTCAGTGTTTGGGCACAACCTGGGCTTTTGAGCTGCATTTTCCCTCTAATCTCACCCTCTGTCTCTCTGATTAATCCACTTACTTCCTAACCCCCTGGCTGACCCTCCATTTTCTTTGGTGCACAATGCAACGTGTGGGGTAAGGTTGAGGGGTGGGAGAAGGTGGAAGGGTGGTTGGGAGCCCTTCTTGGGGACTCAGGTTTCTGGGAGGGGTGTTGTATTTTTGTATTACCTTTTTACCTTGTATATTTCTGTATATAACTGTATATACTGTAAATATCTCTTTGTATATTGTGCTAAGCTGTAAATATAAATCTTCATTCAATTTCCAGAGCCGGCTGAGTCTAGCCTGGGTGATTTCCAAAGGGGGGTGGGGGTGGCGGGTAACACCCAAATGATTACACCTCCTGCCATAGCAGGACCATACAATCTTGTTCAGGTCACAGGGGAACACATCGAAACAGGCCTTGAAAGTCTCCAGAGAAGGAGACTCCACACTCTCTCTTGGAAGCCTGGGGATAAGAGAGGTTTAGGAGGTGGACTCCAGATATTGTAATTTTATTATTCAATCCTATAATCCTGCTATCACTTTATAAGTGGGCAACAAAGCCAAATGTTTTCCTTCCTGTGACTCTCGTGGGGAAGTCCTTACCTGGTAAAAGAGTTGGGGATTAAACCTGCGCGTGGTCTTCAAGGCTGCAGTGAATTTCTTGCTGCACAATCAAGGCATGTTTGGGCTTAACGGGAGACAAATGTGAAAATGAGCATAGTTTTTGGTGGTTGCCTGGTTGAGGGCAAGGTTTTGGGGGAGCTCTCATGTGTCCTTTATCTGTGTTAGGTGTTAAGGATTCATGGATTCTGTATTTTCCTGTACATCTTTAAATACAATTTTCTGTATTCATTTCTAACTCAGCAAAAATGTTTTTATTTTACTTCCTTTGGGAGTAAAGTAATTTATTTCTGTCTGCTCTTAAAACTATGACACTGCACAATAGAAAAGTCTGGCATTTATTGGCAGATGCATCTTAACCTGCTTTCCCTTGAAAAGGGGAAGGCATGCCACAGATTCTTCCAACAGTTTTATTCCTGGACTTCAAAATTGCTGGGTGGAGAGAAATACTCTGATACCTTAGGATACCCTATTTTGACAATTGTGCATACAATTGTATTTTTTCCTTGTTTCTACCTTGTGAATGACATTGTGGTCAGCATATAATGCTGAATTACTTTCAAGTGTAAAGCATGGTGGTCTGGAGGAATGCAGCTGCATAAGGAGATGTTTTTCAAAATCTATGCAGAAAGTGCTTTCCATATCTTTGACAACATCAGTGAGTCTGAGCAGCTGGAATTTATTACCAGTTCTTCTCCCAAGAGTTATTTCCCTTTGCGAAGCAGTAACCTTATTCCAGTGAACATCTTGGCAAAAATACTTGAAGGGGAGTCACTGCATTCCCTGATACTTCAACCTTAAGATATGACATTGGCTAGGCCTGTGACTTTTCTGCTTTGTGGTGACTTGGAGCACATAGTAGTGAAAAGGGGTACAATAATAGCTTAATGCTCTGTTTGTTTCTTCAGATGACTGACCTATAAAATACCCTTCTGAAGCATTGTTTTTCTCCCGTCACTTGAGAGACATCCATTCTGCTTGCAAATGCAGGTGTACTGCATATGCCTTGCTTTTACACCGTTGATGTTATCCTTAACCTCAGCTGTTATGCAGAGAGAGGTGGGAGGGCGTCAGTTGTTCTGTCACAGGTCATTTGAATCCTAACTACGTGCCTAACCTAATATATAGTTAATATAAGTTAATATGTGGATGGTCCCTATGCTAACAGGATGGTAAATAAAGTCTGCTCAAAAGCTTATATGTAGATAGGATGAATAGCTTGCCTCTGAGTTCCCACTACCTTGGGTTTTAGAGAAATGCTTAAGAAAAATGAACATTCAGAGTATAGGAAAGGGTTGACCTTGACTTCCATATCTCTCAAAACTTAGCTGCGGTATTGTTCGCTGTGGGCTCCTACTCTAAAAATGAGAAAGGAACTAATTACCTTCGATGCCTTTGTTTGCTTCTTAGAGTGTGAATGTAGGAAGTAGCCTTGCATATAAGCTTGCTCTGAGAAAGAGGACAAAGTCTTAAGAGCTGATTTGCTGTTCTGTAATCTTTAGCACCCTCTATCGTCCTTTCTGAAAACTTGACTGTGCATATTTGATACTCCGATGTTACTAGTGTTTCAGTCATGACAATCCAGGCAGGTAGACATGACAATCTTTGGCTAAGTAGATCAGGATAAGAAGCACTGTGTGTACTGAAAGTTTGCTTCATGTTTTCAGATTCTTCCAACAGCTCAGCGCTTGCTGGATGAGCTGTTATCTTCTCAGTCTACTGCCATCAACACAGTGTGTGGAGCCCCAGGTAACCGAAATATATATTATGTCAGTAATCTCTGTCACAGGTAGGAATTGGATGTATTTCCATTGCTTTGAGTTTCTGAACTGGTCTGTTATCATACCAGGGTGGAGGGGATACATGTATTGAACCGCAAGAGGTAATGGCTGGCGTAATGGACACCTCAGAGTGTATACAGAGCAAGGGAGCCTCAGGAAGTACACCTTTCTCTAAGGGAAGCTTTTTCTTTTTAAGAATTACAGACTCACGGAAATGTTGATTGAAACAAACCTTTCCAACCTCCTATTTGAAATGAGACTGTTTGCAACACTGGATTGAGTTAGCTGTGGCTTGTGCTATCTTAGCCAAATCATAGTTACCTGAGAGTCTATTCTTATTTTAGTGCTGTATTAGAGATATAACTAATTTACTGTTGCATTACACCTACAGTTAAGATTTTTTTTCTCTCCTTAATGTCTGGTATGAATTATTTTTTTTACCATCTTTTATTACCAAGAAGAATTTGTCTACATTGTGTTTGTGATTCCAAGTAGCTGTAGTCTGTTAATGATTACCTTTTTTAGAAAAACATAGCCCATTTTCCTTAGTCTTGCCTCACAGGTCATGTGCACTGTGCCCCCAGCTATCTTGATACCCCTCCACTATATCCATTCTGGTTTCTCAGTTCCTGGTCTGAGGCGATCTAAAACTGATCCTGGGCTGCGAGATCCTGGGCTGCATCAGGAGGTGTGGCCAGCAGGTCGATGGGAGGTGATTCTTCCCTTCTACTCCACTCTGGTGAGACCCCACCTGGAGTACGGAGTACTGCATCCACTTCTGGAGCCCCTATTACAAGAGGGATGTGTACATGCTGGAGCACATCAGGAGAAGGGCCACGATGATGATCAAAGGGCTGGAGCACCTCTCCTATGAGGACAGACTAAAAGAGTTGGGGCTGTTCAGTCTGAAGAAGAGGAGGCTCCCAGTTGACCTCATTGTGGCCTTCCAGTGTCTGAAGGGGGCTTACAAAAAAGCTGGGGAGGGACTTTTTAGGGTATTGGGTAGTGACAGGACTAGGGGGAATGGAGCAAAGCTGGAGGTGGGGAGTTTCAGACTGGACGTGAGAAGGAAGCTCTTCAGTGTGAGAGTGGTGAGAGCCTGGAACGGGTTGCCCAGGGAGGTGGTTGAGGCCCCATGCCGGGAGGTGTTTAAGGCCAGGCTGGATGGGGCTCTGGCCAGCCTGCTCTAGGGTAAGTTGTCCCTGCCCATGGCAGGGGGGTTGGAACTAGATGATCCTTGTGATCCCTTCCAACCCTGACTGATTCTATGATTCTATGTATTAAATATTCCAAGAGTAACTATACCAGTGCAAGGTAGAAGGGGATTGAATGAATTCCTTAAATCTCCTAGCTGTGTTTTTTTTAAATATAGCTCAGTTTGCAGGTTGGTTTGTTTCGGTTTATAATTTCAGTGAAAATTTGCTATTGGTTTGTGCTTAGCTTAGCATCTTCCATAATCACCAAACCCTATGAGCTATTCAGTCATGTGGTTTTCATTCTGTACTGATGCATGGGGTCTTCTGTCCTAGGCACAGAGGTACACATTTTTCCTCAGTTAACTTCATGAGATTTCTGTTGGTGGAGTCCTCAAATGCTACCATTCATCATATCAACAAAGTCTCCCAATTTGGTGTTGTCAGTGCTTAAGGTTATGATAGCATTTTAAGATAGTTCTGGAGCAAGTGAAATAAAGTATGCAACACTGCCTGTGTTATCTCTATAATCTCTGTGGTTGGACACGCAGAAGAGAGTATCTTCAAAATTTGCAGACTATATATGTGTTACTCTTTTGTCAAGATCCCACTGCTGGACCCTCTGCATCAGATCAAAGCACCTGGTACTTAGATGAATTTACTTTGAGTGACAACATAAAGAAAACCCTTCATAAATTCTGTGGACCCTCTCCTGTTGTTTTCAGGTAAACTATTCCCCACTGAAGAGAGAATACGACATTCATATAGTCTGTATAGTCTGTATCCTTATGTGATGCCATGGAGTGAAAGATGCTTAGTTTCATAGTGACTCTTCTGGACTGCAACGTCCGATGTTATTTGAGTGGAGCACACTGTATTTGCACAATACCTTGCTTTGTGTGGCATTCTCAGTTTTGTTACGCGTCCTCTCTTTTAGGTTATGTGTGTCTGTCCCATTTGAGGCACAAATACAACTTTTTTATGTGGAATATGCTCAGTAGATTTTCTGGCTCCACTTGATTTAAATTTTTCTTATCCCCACTCTTCTGTTTTATCTGCAGTGACGTGAATTCAATGTATCTCTCTTCCACGGAGCCACCAGCTGCTGCTGAGTGGGCATGTCTCTTGCGTCCCCTACGAGGAAGAGAGCCTGAAGGAATCTGGAACCTGCTTTCCATTGTGCGGGAGATGTTTAAGAGACGGGATAGTAATGCAGCTCCTTTGCTGGAGATTCTAACTGACCAGTGTCTCAACTATGAGCAGGTATTCAAATCACTTTGCAGTATGTGTGGGAAAATTATGGAAACCAGGCTGAGCCAGTGACTGTCCCTGTACAATCTGTGTCTGAATTATATGATTTTAGTAGTCTGTATGCATTATGGACACAAGCTTCTCCTAAAAACTAAAAAGCCGTCCCAAATTCTAAAATAATGTTGCAGTTTGCTTTTGTGCAGATTTAGTGATATCCCAGCAACACACCTCAGTCCTTTTAAGATGAATATATAGAGTCATCTCTTGTTCAAGACATTTCATTTTATTTCTGTCCAGAAAGTGTGGTCCTGGCTACAGATCCTGTTTGCTTGTGATTAGGTTAAGTAAGAGTAGGGGATGAGAATTTGGTCACAACACAGCTCCACTGAACATATTCTTCTACAGATAACTGGCTGGTGGTACAGTGTGCGAACATCTGCATCACACAGCAGTGCTAGCGGGCACACAGGACGCAGCAATGGCCAGTCAGAAGTAGCTGCTCATGCTTGTGCAAGTATGTGTGATGAGATGGTGGTTCTTTGGAGGCTGGCTGTCCTTGACCCAACTATTAGCCCACAGAGGTGAGCACTAGAGTCAAATGCATTCTTTTATTTCTGCGATACTCAAGCACACTCAAGAGATTCTTCCTGTAGATTTCTTGTATTTGTGTCATTACCTCATTATCTTTTCAACCGTCAGTCCTTCTGGATTATGTGCTATGTAAGGTTCAAAAGACTGTAATTACTTTAACTGCTGTTGCTGCTCACTTTTAGCAGTATCACTTAGTGTAAATAATTTGATTTTTGAGAATTCTCCTTTACATGTGTGTGTAATTCTGCATTTCAGTGTCCCGGTGGAGAACATTTCTTTGAATTCTAACACTGGCTACCAATAAATTTTAATACTTCCTGAATTTAACTATTCATCAATGTAACAGATTCCTGTTTAGCTCAGTCATACACTTGCACCTATTTCAAGATGAACTGTTTCTTGCTCTTGGGGCAAGTGTATAAGTAAACAGCGTCACTTGTGTCTGATTTTCAGTCAGTATTATCAATTGTCTGAGGAAAAAGGCTTCTGCAGGTTTGTGTCTTGGTACATCACTACTATCTTTTTTTGGCACCAGTTGAATAGCAGTGGAGGAATTGCAGGCTTATGTTGAGATATTGTGGTTGACATTGCAGTAATTTGGTTTCTGCATCTAGTCTACAAAGTGTGCTGTGTAAAATGTACTGCATTATGTGTCATAAATGACCAGAAAACAAATGAAAAATGACAAATGAAAACAGAATGGTATTTTCAATACAGTTGCAAATTAATGGGATTTGTGTTAGATTAGTAAAATGCCCTATATATCTAAAGTAAAATGAATGCAGTTTCTGTCTTGGACATACTGTTTACAATATGGAGTAGCTAAACAGGGGAAGAAAACAAATTTTAAAATGTTGGAAAGTGGGAATTAGGCTTAAAATAAACACAAGCATCAATCAGTTTGAACAGAAAAAAGAAGGTTTTGGTTTTTGATAAAGTATGAAGCTGTGCTACAGGTATTCGCATTTGACTTATTTGGTGCAGTTCAAATTTGCTCTGATCTCCTGCTTGAACTCATGCATAATTGAAATGCTTCTGTTCCGTTACTTGCTCTCTTGGCATTTGAATAGAATAGAATAGAATCAACCAGGTTGGAAGAGACCTCCAAAATCATCCAGTCCAACCTAGCACCCAGCCCTATCCAGTCAACTGGACCATGGCACTAAGTGCCTCATCCAGTCTTTTCTTGAACACCTCCAGGGACGGTGACTCCACCACCTCCCTGTGCAGCCCATTCCAATGGCAAATCACTCTCTCTGTCAAGAACTTCCTCGTAACATCCAGCCTATGCTTCTTGTTAGTCACGAAGAAGAGCCCTCTTCTACTCGTCCTTGCTGTTCTTCCTGGAAAATTATATGGGGGGTTGCTCCTGCCTTCCTAATTCATTGCAAGTTCTTATATTTACCTTTCATGAGCAGTTTTGCCTGCCTTTTCCTTTTGAAAATCCTCTTCTTGATAAAGGCCTATCAGTCTGCTCCCTTTTTCTTAGATGGCCAAATAG
Source organism: Tricholaema leucomelas (assembly GCA_013400475.1). Taxonomy (NCBI): domain Eukaryota; kingdom Metazoa; phylum Chordata; class Aves; order Piciformes; family Lybiidae; genus Tricholaema lacrymosa; species Tricholaema leucomelas. The sequence continues at coordinate 7,211 of WAAF01000933.1, forward strand.
AAGCAGTCTGCTTTTGTTTAGTCCCTTTTGTCCTATATTGGGTTACACCATTTTTATTTGATTTTTGTTGTTGTTGTTGTTGTTTTTGTTGGGATTTGGGTTTTTTGTTCTTTGGCTTTTGATAGGAAATCAGAGGGTTGCAGCCTTGGCCTTGTACCTCAGTTCTCTGAAATCTGTGGCAGAAGCAAGATGGCAGTTGCTTGAGACACTTGTTGCAATTTCTAGAAATGTCTTTTTCTTCTTTAAATCTCTCAAAGATGTAATCTATTTTGACTGTCCTGCTCATATGCTTAGACCTAATGTGAGAATTTGAGCTGGAAAGCGCAGAACTGGTTTTTTTTTTTCCTTCCCATGGTATTGTGTGCCATGGACTAACTGCCATGTATTGTAAGTCTGTATAACTAGCAGCTTGTTGCTTCCTCAGTTACTTGAACATCAGTTATTTTTGACTTGTTCTGTGTTTGTGATTGCAACAGCTTAATCTCCTGATGATAGTCTACTAAAGCCTGCATTAAATTATCGGGCTGTAGATGGATATATCACAGTAAAGTGGTAAGTGCCTGGGAGGTAGATTAAATGGTCCTATCTGGCATTGTGCTTCCCTGGGTAGGGTGTTTTGATTGTTCTGGTGTTGTTGGCTGGAGTTGTTTATAGATCTGTTTCACAGCTGCTACAAACTGTGAAGGTTTCCAAGAGCAGTTCCCTGTGGCATTCACTGGTCGTAGACTACTGAGGCTCACATCACTAATGCCTTATTTGAGGCAGATAAGCCAACAGGACAGACATCATGTGATTTTAAACTTCCTGGGTTATATTATGCTCCCACACTGGTACTGTTCATATTTTGATTGATTATCATGGGCCTGTGTCGGATTTGATTGTAATACCCATGTTCTCTGTTTTCATCCTGTTCACACTTAATTCAGCAGGAGATGTTTCTGACCCAAAGGAGGAGGTGTTCTGTGGTTAAGAGGTAGTTTATTGCAGGTGCATTTTGTGTCTGCTTTCTAACCTTTACTCTTTCTTCTCTTAGGCGCAGGGACCTTTGCTCACAGCTCAGACAGTGGCAGCTGAAAGTAATAGATAATGTTAAGAGGGGTCAGCACAAGAAATCACTGGAGAAGCTTTTCCAGGGTTTCAAGCCAGCTGTGGAAGCCTGTTACTTCAGCTGGGAGGAAGCTTATCCCATTCCTGGGATCACATATAGCAGCATGGACAAGAAGAACTCATTCTGTTGGGTAAAGGCCATCCAGCAGAGGAGCTGCCGGTTACAGTGTGCAGAAACTGCCTGCGAGACTGGTAGAACCCATGGACAGGAGCCTGGGGGAGCATGTCTGCAGTCTGGGGACAGGCTGCGGCCCTCTCCCCAGGAGCCAGCAGTTCGTCCAAAGGAACTTACAGGAAAGCGGAAAGTTGTCTCTGAGACTCCGCAAAGGGTTCCGAGACGGCTTTCAGCAGAAGGTGACAAAGCTGTGTATAAGACAGCGGTGGGCAAAGCAAAGTTGCCAGTGAGCAAAGGCTTGACCAGTAAACATAGTGGGAAACGCCGCATGAGCAGTGAGGACAGCTCTCTGGAGCCAGACTTGGCAGAGATGAGCCTGGATGACAGCAGCTTGGCTTTGGGGGCAGAAGCCAGCAACACATTTAGTTTTGCAGAAAGCCCACTCAGCAGGAGCTACCGAGACACCTTTGAGGAGGATGGTGGGGTATACTTTTCTGAGGGACCTGAGCCCAGTGTAAGGAACAGTTCTATGGCCAAGAAATCTCCCAAGGATCCTGTGGGGGAAATGTGGAGTGGTGATGATGACCTGCCTTCTGCAGATGAGAACGGTGGTGTGAGCCTGAAGCCAGAAGAAGTGGGAGAGAATGGTGCAGCGTGTGGAGGGGATGATGGAGAAGAGGAAGATGATTACCAGGTATACTATCTGAATCCACAAGAGGTATCCAAGGAAGATGATGACAAAGCTGAAGGGGGAAATGCAGAGGAGCAGGATATATTTGCTGGTATAAAGCCTCTGGAGCAGGAGAACCGGATGGAGGTGAGCTGAATCTAGTTTGAACCACTGTTTTGCAGCTTTACATAATGTATACATCACAGTCTCACCACCCTCCTATCTGTCACACTTAAACAAGTATGTTGTTAAATTAAGTGCTTAATTGTAATGTTAATATAACCTGTATCATAACATATCATAAGGTATCTAGAGTCTTAATGCAGTGGTATCACACGTGTCTCTTTTCCGGAAGCTCGACTTCCTATTTCTGTACTTAGTTCAAGTGTGTCTCAGTTTTAGCTAGTCCCATCTCACACTCCAAGATTTGTAAATGTAGGCAAAACACTGTGTCCTTTTTACTAAATCTTATGCCTGGAGATAGCAAAATGGAGTTGAAAATAAAATAAGTAAGGCTGAGACATATCTGGCAGGAAAAATTTAAATACAACCATGTAAGCAGAAGTTTTCTGGAAAGCCAAAGCAAAGGCAATCTAAAGAGATTTTGTAGCATTCCTGTAGTTATCTCAAAATACATCCAGAACTGACACCTCTACAAGCAAGCAACTAAAATGGAGATGCATGGGAATAGTTATAGTCAGACACTTTGGGATTTAGGAGTTTTTTGAGTTATTCTCTGTTCTCTTATAGTATTTGGAGAGAGGATGGGATGGAATGATGGGTGAAAAGACTTTATAGGGGATGCTTAAAGAAATGATGTGAAAGGTCCAGGCAAGGAGAACTCTGAGAACACATACTGCTGCAGTTAATTGCAGAGTCTTTAAAACAGGTGATTTGAGCAGTCTAGCTCCAACCTGGGGGAGTGTGGTTTGAGTACGACCATTTATTCCTTCTTGCAGATCCTGTTTGCCTGCGCAGAGGCCCTGCATGCACATGGATACAGTAATGAAGCATGCTGCTTAACCGTAGAGCTCGCCAGGGACCTATTGGCCAACCCTCCAGATCTCAAAGTGGAGCAGCCACCAACTAAGGTAGAGAGATCTTCTCTAGTTTTGAGGGTGGAGAGTAAGTTCGAAGGAATACATGGGATGGATACAGCAGCATTCCTGGGCATTTCTCATTTGCTGTGATTTAAGACTGTTTACTGGTGCTGCCTCTGCATTGAACTTCTCTGGATTTCATTCTTGTGCCTGGTCAGTATGTATGTGTAGGTAAAGAAAAGGGAGAAAGGGTATAAGAGGCCATTCAGCAGGGGTTGGAGTCTTCAGAAACCTGTATTTAGTTAAAAGCTTCTTCAGTTTTCCTGGTGCTCAGAGAGAAGCTTGGGTTGTCTGTTAAAAGCTGCATCTCCATTAGTCATCTATTTTAAATCAATTGAAAAAAAACATGCTAGTTAACAGCAGCTTTGGAGGATGTTTTGTCTAAGAGATATCTGCTGCTGTGTACTATGAGATCATATAGCAGACCTAAAATGTCTTGCTTTTTGTGTAGCTCTGTGCAAGTGGCCCCGTTTCTTGTGATTCTCTCCAAAACCTTAGTCTTCTGTTCCATAATGTACTCCCCTGGAAACAGGAAGTTTTGCTGCTTCAGGATAGAGGATTGGAGAGGAAAGAAATAAGCATAAACTTCTGGAAAATCATTTTCAGTTGTTAATCAAAATCAAATCAGTTGTTACACTAAGCCATGTTTGTTGTGTGGAAGGATTCCTTTGGAATCCATGCAACATCTACCTGCACAACGTCAGTCCAATATCGGACATATGTTTTATCAATGATCCACCTCTTCACTCTGTTGTGTTGTGGGTGAGAAAGAGGAAGTAATGGTGTTCATCAGTAACCACTGTGAGTTCTCTTTCCTTGGCAAAGGGAATAAAATCTAAATGTGCTTTATTCTTTCCTCTATCTGCCAATTATTGCAAAGGCTAGGAGGACAAGCATAGAGTAATTAAAGATGTTTAGGAAAATGTCTTATGACAAATTCCTCCTCAAACAGGGCAAAAAGAACAAAGTATCAACCAGCAAGCAGACATGGATGGCAACCAACACCTTGTCTAAAGCTGCTTTCTTGCTGACGGTGTTAAGTGAGCAGCTGGAGTATCACAATTTGGCCTTCCAAATAGGAATGTTTGCTCTGGAGCTGCAGAGACCACCTGCCTCTACAAAGGCTTTGGAGGTATGAAATATCTCAAAAAAGCATAATCTATAAGCTTGAATGCTTTTGCTCATGTGGTTTCAGTTTCAACTCCTGACATTTGATTATGCTTTTATAAGTTTCCTTAAAATTGGTTGCAGTGGGACTAAATGGATTGTGTGCACATCCTTTTAGCACACCTTGATCTGCCAAACAAGTGATTAGAAATGCTACTTCCCTTGGCACTACCTTCATTGATAGGAAAACTCAGACCTCATGTTTTGACAGGCCTTTTATTTCAGATGAAGTGACAGGCTTCAAAACATTCAAAAATATAAAATAATTTATGAATATATTATTTTGATTACAACATCTTCTTAATGGTTTCAAAGTTGCTTGGCTAATCGAAGGAAAATAAAACCGTTTTTAAGTGGAATTGTTCATAACTGCATTGATGAAATGGTTTGAAACTTAATCCTTGGTGTGAATTGATGCAAATGTTACATGTTTGAAATTGTTACTCTAGCTGATATCTCGTTTGTTGTCAAGTGAACATAAGCACTGTATATGTGTGTTATTTTGGACGCTGCTTGATTACTGCAAGACATCCTGTTCAGAAAATAAACATGTCCAAATAAGACCATGTCTGTGTGATTTGTCAGCTGCTTTGCTTTTGCTGCAGGGTTGTGCAGTCTCTGGAGGTGTGTACTGTTGCTAGGTATCCACCAACTACAGTTGTTTTGCTAACTATCAGTACTTTTTATGAGCTGGTTAGAAGACTAAGATGAGCAGATACTGGCTACCTAAAAGCAAACAGTCGCTTTCACATGTTGAGAAGGGAGAGAGTGCAGAAATTGCACAAAGTAGTGAAATGTGACAGTCTTCATCCTGGTGGCATGCGTGCTGCCCATTCTTCTGCTAATCAGTCTCTCTTGTCTGGGCTGGGTATGTTACTTAACACAGCATCTTTTCATCCTGCAGTTGCAACTAATCACCGTTTCCACTGGCTTATCCAGTTGAATGCTTCTCCTGACATTCTTTTGAAAGCTGATGCATGGTTTTTTTTGTATGTAGTGCAAGAATGAATATTAGAGTAAAAAATAAAAAAGTGCAGGATTTCTGTTAGATTCAAAAATATAATGGCAAGGGTGCTAAGAATTGCTATTATTTAATGAACCAATAGAAATTACTGCTTTATTTTATGAAGAGTGAAAAGTGGTTTACTGCCCATAGGGCCTGTGCTGATGGCAACTGCTTCTGTTTCCTTGTGGATACTACCAGGTGAAGCTGGCACATCAGGAGTCTGAGATTGCAGCCCTTTTGAAGAAGATTCCCTTGGGCACTAATGAGATGAACACTATTCGAGGGAAAGCTGAAGAACTGCGAGAAGGGACACTATGTGATTATCGTCCTGTTTTGCCTCTGATGTTGGCTAGCTTTATATTCGATGTCTTGTGCACTCCAGGTACTGTCTGCACTAGCTTGAATGTGTGATGGGCATGTTCTGAGATGCCAGCTTGTGAGGGGTTTTCAGTAAGAAACTGTCATCTATGTAAGAACAAGCTATTCTGTGCAACTGTTGCTTACACTTCCCTCCACGTTGCTTTTGGAAGTTTTTGTGCTTCAGTGGATCTTCCTCTCCTTACACTTGAAAACAACTAGAAACTTAGGGCATATCAGCACTCTGTGTGTGTTTGTAAAGTAGTTATAAACGACTGACTTTTCTACTCTTATGCTGGTTATATTCAGAGGAAGCTTGTCTTTAAAAAAAAACACAACAGCCTGAGCTGACTTGATAGAGTACCTGTCTGGCTCAGAGTCTTCTGAATTTAGAGAGAGAAAGGGAAAAAGCCCCAGGACAGTTCTGTGGTCTTGAAAATGATAAATAGGACAGCAGGAAGCTCTGCAAATTCAGAAAGCTCTCAGAAATGGCTTTTGCCTTGAGGTCCTACTTTTGAAAGCTGAACGTTAATTCTGTTGTCTTTTCTCAGTTATTTCTCTTACAGGCTTCAGGCCCCCAAGCCGTAACTGGAATAGTGAAATGACTGGAGATGAAGAGCTTGGGTTTGAGGCAGCTGTTGCTGCTCTTGGTAAGAATATTTTACAAGAAAAGTCTGTCTTTCTTCACCCATGTTTTGCATCCTGCCTCATTTTGGATGATGAGAATTAGCAGTTATTCCAGTTTGGTACAGAAATGACAGTGTCTGCTCTGTTTGTAAGAACCAGGTGCAGAATGGTTCTATATGCCAGGGTTGAGATGCCTTTGCAAAGCTGTGAAAAATGAAAGGGGATACAGGACAGGAAGAGTGTTAAAGCAGTAACATGAATGTTAGGTTTCTTGTTTTTTTTGTTGGAATGTTGATGGACAGTTTCAGAAAAGAAAGACAATCTTTTCAGATGAGATTGGACAATGATAGGAAAAGACTGGCAGAAGTATTCTTAAGCATTATATAATTCATCATTTTATAATAATACTGGATTCTTGCCTCACTTGGTGATTCTATATATTACGTTGACAATACTGTGTGCTTTTTTAAAAGCAGCTTGAAAAATGAATATAATGTATTATACAAGGCCTGTCCTCTATTGCCTCAACTCTGAAATGTGGAAGATCAGTACTTTATCATGTGGCAATGCTGGCTCATAGCATCTGCAGAAACTGGAAAAGTTTGTTTCACGATGTACCGTGTTTTGGGCAGAACTGAATAGTCTGAGAAAATAAGGAGAGTAAGCAGGATTGAGTAACTGAACTGATAAGGAAGCACAGCCGCAGAAAAGTGGCCTTGGGAGGCTTGCAGAGAGGCTGCTATCTTAGCTGAGCTGTGTGAGAGGGTAGGCTGCTCAGCCCTGGGAACAGACAATGTTGTGGCTAAACTGTCCGAAAGGGGGATTAAGTGGGGTAGTTGGTCAGGTCTGCCTCTGTGCATGTGGACAGCCCATTCCTACTATGTAAACCTATCAAAGTACACGCCCCTCTACCAAACTCCACTATATGGGTACGCTTGGCTTCAATAAACGGATTGACCATTGTGCATCACATTGGTGTAAACCCAGTGTCTCTCCCTCTCCCACGGGGCCTAGAAGAGAGGCCAACTTGACAGTGATCGAGTTGTGGTCTTGCTTGAAATCTTTGGCACATTAGGATGTGGCTGTTCCAACAGTTGTTTCAAATGTGATATTCTTGGACAGATAGCAGCTTCTTTGTTTATTTGTGACCTATTTCTGTAGTTAACAGAAAAATAGGCTGGGGATGTGTGTATCTTCTTTTGTCTGTGAGAGTGAGGTGGCTAAAATGTTTTGAGATATAGTTAATACTCAGAATGTGGTATAATCTTATGGGCTCAGTTGTCTCTTCATCCTCTTTTTTCTGTCCTGCAGGCATGAAAACCACTGTCAGTGAAGCAGAACATCCTCTGTTGTGTGAAGGCACTCGAAGGGAGAAAGGAGATCTGGCACTGGCCCTGATGATTACTTACAAGGATGATCAGTCTAAGCTGAAGAAGGTGAGTTTCTGTTTAAAAGGGAAGAGGATGATGCAGAGCAAAAAAAGATGTTTGGGTGTTGATGGATTTGATAGTTTTGCTAGTAAGCATAAGTTGCTGTATCACATACTGATGATTTACAAGGCATGCTGTGGTATTTATATCCTGATGCAAAAATCTGATGGCACAGTGTGCACTGCCTTGAAAGAGGCACTTTCTCCATAGGTTTCTTAAGGTGCATTAAGGAGGTGCGTTTTCACTGCTCAGTGCTTTTACTTGCCTGCTAAAACAAGTTGTTCTTCCCAGGGATTTTCGGTGTACACTTGTCATAGTTTGGGTGTTACCCACCCACTCACACTTTGTATATCACCCAGACTAGACTCAGCCGTCTCTGGAAATTGAATGAAGCAATATACAAGCAGATATTTACAGTATATACAGTTATATACCGAAATATATAAGGTAAAAGGTAATACAAAAACACAACACCCTTCCCAGAAACCTGAGTCCCCGAGAGGGGCTCCCAACCACCCATTCACCTTCTGCACCCCCTCTCAACCTTACCCCAGTCCCAATGAAGAATGGAGGTAAAGCCAGAGAGTTAGGAAGCCAAGTGGATTAATCAGAGAAACGGCAGAGAGGCTAGAGAGAGAAATGCAGCTCCATCAGTTTCCCCAGGAGAAGTGAGTTATCTATGTTTAGATTCTTGTTATTCTATCAGCAAGCCTATGGGGGGAAGAAGATATCATTCTGTTTTTCTTTTCACAGCCTGTAATCTGATTCTTCTCACCAAAACATTCTAGCTAGCTTCAAACTAGCACAATCCACCCCTGTCTATTTCACTCAGAGTATTGGTGAGAACTATCTAGTCTAATCTAAGACAATATTTACATTAATGGATATTACAAGTTCAGTTCACACTTCATTCCAGCTATCTCAGATGTAGGTGATTCAAAAAGCTCAGAAGACAGCAAACAGTTTGTCTCCTCACAGATGAGATGAGAACAGGGACTCCCAGGTGTCGCTGGGTTTGTGCTCACATACTGTAGATTCCTTCGTAGATCCTTTCATTGGACACCAATGATACCTAGAACAGATAACTCCTAACAGCTTGTATTATACACTCTGAATTTAGACTCTCTCAGCTAAGGTTAGATTTCTCTGTGGAATACACTGGATTTCACCATTCTCCTGCATTACCCAGTAGGTATGACCAGGACCTTCAGCAGACACCGCCTCTTGCACAGGTTTCTCTTTACCCAAAGGAGAAAATACCCAAACAGTTTTCCCTAACAGATTCTTTTCATGTACAACAGGAACTTTATCACTGTCTACTGTTTGAACCAAATCTGATTGTGCAGGTCCTGCTCTGTTTACTGAACCTCTACTATTTACCAACCAGGTAGCTTGTGCTAAATGTTTGTCCCAGTTTTTCAGAGTTCCACCCCCCATGGC
>WAAF01000938.1:0-23321 GCA_013400475.1 Tricholaema leucomelas
AGTACCCCTCCCAGAAACAATCAAAGTCCCCTGGAGAGCTCCCCACCCAAACCCCTTTCCCCCTCCCTCATTCCCTTCCTCCAGAAATAACCAGATCAACCCACGTATATCTCACGTGATAAATCTGGAGATCTGAAGTGAGATGTCAAAAAAAAGATGACAAGGAGGTTAGAGGAAAAAGGGGTTAGGTGGATCAGAGAGTTAAGGCAGAGGCAGCCACAGAGACCAGACCACCAGAAAGAAGGCACAGCCCAAAGTGAGAGCTAAGAAATGTGTGAGAAGTGACCATCTTATCTATATTTTGAGTAGTTGCATTTCTCAGCAGAAAATGTGAGGAAAATAGATTACTGTTGGGTTTTTTTCTTTCTTCTCACAGCTAAGGATTTCATTTCTCTCAGTAAAAATTAGCCTCAAACCAGCACAAAGGGGATTGTGAGCTGCCCATGTGGAATTATCAAGAGCAAACCATGCCTGACCGACATAATTTCTTTTCTATGCTGATGTTGTGCACAAGGAGAGGGCATGTATGCTGTACACCTTGACTTTAACAAGCCTTTGACACAATCTCCTATAGTCTTCTTATCACCAGGCTGTTAAGATTTGGGCTAGATAAATAGATGAGTGGAAAACTGTATTGTTGGGCTCAACAGGTTGTGATCAGTGAAGTAAAGTAACTTGTGTGGCAGTGAGTTATTAGTGATCCTCAGGGATCAATATGGGATTTAAACACACCATTTCTTCATTGATGACCTGACTGATGGAACAGTGGCATTCTTAGGAGGTTTGCAGATGACAGCAAACTGGAGGGAGCATTCAACACACTGGAGGACAGGGCTACAATTCAGTTGACAGGCTGAAGAAATGGGCTAATAGGAATTCCATGAAGTTCAGTAAAGGCAAATACAAAGTCTTGCACCTGGAATGGGAGAAACTCATGCAACAATGCAGGCTGAGGATCAGCTATCTGTGAAGCGGCTTTTCTGAAAAGGACCTGGCAGTCTTGGAGGACAAGAAGTGGAACCTGAGGCAGCAGTGTGATCACGTGGCTGGGACAGCCAGCAGCATCTTAGGCTGTATTAGCAAGGTTGTAGCCAACAGGTCCGGTGATGTGATCCGTCTTCTCTATTTGGCTCTTGTGAGAATGCATCTGGAGTCTGCTTGGGTAGATGAAGGGTGGGTTATGATACATTTATAACAGCAACATCAAATGACATCTAGAATTCAATATACATGGAGTCACAAACCGTAGGACTGTAGAAACAGATCCTAGGTGCTAAACGGTGTTCAAATCACATCACGTAAATCTAACATCCTTAGTTTTTAGGGTTGTGTTCATTGTTAAATTTGTTTTAGCAAACACCTGTGACACATTACAGTTCCTGGGTATCTAGAGGCTCAGAATCCAGTTTTAGCCTCTGAAAATTACTGATACTGAGCCAAAGAACAAAGGTAGCCAATCTGTATATGGAAATATACTTATTAATAATGGAACATGAAACTGAACTAAAATAATAATCATAGTGATACACCTGGTCAATCAAGAAATGCAGAATTTTGTCATGCCATCAGCAGTGTTTCAGCCAAAGTATGTAAGAGCAAAATGAAAAATGTAATGTGTCACAGAATGGGGGCATTCTTCACATGAGTATAACCCATCTGAGGAGAACTGTCAGCAGTAAAATACTGGGAAAGGTTCAAAACTCAGAACTGTACACTTTGTAGATGATGCATGCTAATTGAAGCTTCTGTGAACTGGCAATTCTAGCAAGGCTGTTCCAAAATGTTATTAAGGGCACTGCAGCATATTGCAGAATGTGATGGCAATGCCAAAAACAGAGGGAAATCAGGAACATAGCAGAAACATAAGACAGCTGCCAAACATTGATTTTCTTTAAAGGTGGGAAGCAAAGATACTAGGTCTTTTTAAGAGAAAGGGGGAAATGTTGGTGTGGTTTTCACATGTCTGTTCACAAGAGCTGGGGAGGCTAAATGTAATGGTTGAAATGGGTTTAATATATTCACACTCTGTGCATAATTACACTTGTGGAAACACATTTGACAGGAAACCCAGACTAATATATCAGTGTCTGTCCAGGAGCATCTCAGTTGTTACTGTGCAGCAACTCATGAGCCCTTGAATCTCCACAGCGACTGTCAACAGAGCTCACACTTCTGTCCTCCAAAAGCATAAGTCCCAGTCAGCTGAAATTTTAAAAAGCCGTAAATCCCATGAACTGCAACATGTCAGAGGTAACTCGCAAAACTGGCAAGTTAAATACATTTACTGTTGTAACATGGCAATTCTCAGAAAGTTTGGCAATGAATGCAAACACTATGAAGTGAAAAATGTGGCAACTGTATTTTATATGGCTATTATGCATGATCCAACTGTGCCACTGAGCACAGAAACTGTAAGAAAGGTTGTGCCAAGCACTGAAGAGTTAAAACTCAGGTGCTGAATGAAGTAAAACTCTGTCACAGTATTTAGTGTAGGGTAACCACTGAATCACTCATTGAATCAGCAATAAAATGAACTAAAAAATTACCTTAGGGAGAAAGCCCCACAGGAGCTGAAGCTCTATGATTGTGAAAGACAATTAGAAAATATTTAAGAAGCTCTTCTCCATTGACAAGTAGTGCCTGGAAGAGAGAAGATTCATAAATTGTCTTTACTTCTGGCAGGACCTGGCTCAGAATCATTGAATGTCTTTAATTCTTCTCAGTTAATATTAGTAGCATAGGCTGACCATGAATGTACTGTAGATATTTGAGGAAAATACCATTCCATATAAAAATGAAAAGTATGAATAAGTTTTTAAGCTGAGAGTAAAATAAAAAAATGGGAAGTAAAAGCAACTGTGACTGATTTAAGGACTTTCATTCAGCTTTGTTTAGCAAACTGCTCAGATGCTTTAAGATGTTATTGCTGCCCAGTTGTTTGTTACAGCCTTTGTAACAGGTTACCACCCTTTAGCAGAACTGACAGGAGGAAGTGTATGCCCATGCACAATCTACTTCAGTACAGGAACTGTATCTTATTCAAGCTCACCTTTGCTGGTGATTTAAGGCTTGCTGTCAGCCTTTGCATTAGCAAAGCACAGGCACAAGCATGTGTTCCCTTGTTGGCAGCCTCATGCTGGTGGTAGTAACGGAGGCATGAGAATACTTTTTGACCACTGCAGCTGCTGGATTTTATCCATGAAAGTCTTAAGCATACCGAGATAGTCTTGCACTTTTAGAAGGTTGAGTTTTTTCTTCTATGGGAAGTTGAGGGGCTGAGTTAAAGGGCTGAGAGACTAAGTGAAGGGGTAATTAAATAAGCAACACATAATTAAGATCTAGAACTTAACACTCTACAGAGACTCCATTGGAAAAAAAGGGACAAAAGCATTGGAACAGGTCTTCCAAGGACTTTGGAACATCTCAGTGAGTTTCAGAACATAGCTGAGAAAACCATGTTGCCTTCCTTTTGCTACTCTCCTGTGTCTCCTGTTCAAATTCCTAGGAGAACCGACACCCTTCATTCTGAAACAGGCACTGCTTTGGAGCAGGGCAGAATTCTCTGTAGGAGGAAAGCAGCATGGGTGCAACGTCCTGCCTGGAGCAGGAAGCACAGCAGAAAAAAACAGAGTGGAATTTTTCATTTCTGTATTGGCCTAAAACCTCTAGAGAGAAAATGTTTTCAACCACATTTCTGCAGAGAAGTGTTGGAAATATTTTTCTGCACCTGATGCAAAAGAAAAAGAGAGTAGCTTTTTGACCATTACCATTACCTTTCCTGGACTGCATCAGAAGTGTGGCCAGCAGGTCGAGGAAGGTGATTCTCCCCATCTACTCTGCTCTGGTCAGACCCCACCTGGAGTACTGCATCCAGTTCTGGAGTCCCCATTACAAGAAGGATGCGGATGTGCTGAAGTGTGTCCAGAGAAGGGCCACGAGGATGCTCAGAGGGCTGAAGCAGCTCTGCTATGAGGACAGACTGAAAGAGTTGGGACTGTTCAGTCTGCAGAAGAGGAGGCTCCCAGGTGACCTTCTTGTGGCCTTTCAGTATCTGAAGGGGACCTATAAAAAAAGTTGGAGAAGGACTTTTCAGGATATCAGGGAATGACAGGAATAGGGGGAAAGGAGCAAAGCTGGAGATGGGTAGGTTCAGGCTGGATGTGAGGAGGAAGTTGTTGAGCATGAGAGTGGTGAGAGCTTGAAATGGGTTGCCCAGGGAGGGGGTTGAGGCCCCATGCCTGGAGGTGTTTAAGGCCAGGCTGGGTAGGGCTGTGTCCAGGCTGCTTTAGGGTAGGGTGTCCCTGCCCATGGCAGGGGTGTTGGAACTAGATGATCCTTGTGGTCCCTTCCACCCCTGACTGATTCTATGATTCTTTATTAGGAAGCAAAGTTTTTGAAGATCACCATCTGAGTTGGTTGTAACAGGTGTTTCACATGAAGTACACCTTTCTGACAGGTTGTTAAGGTATATATAGATGAAATTCCAATTCTAGAAAAACAGTAGGTTGACAAGTGAGTCCTGGCAGCTTTGAAGAGTTAGAGATTCTGCAATAAAGAAAAAAAAAAAGGAAAGAAAAATGCAAATTTGGTATGGTGGAGATAACATACTTCATTCAAAAGCTAACCCAACAATATGTGTGGGGAAATGAAAGCACAGCTGAGGCCATCACCTGCCTGCCTTAACAAGCCAGAAGTTATGTTCTTCTTTATTTTCATGTTTCTCATAACAGTATTGTCAAAACTGGAGATCACTGCTTTAGAAAGGCTAACAAATGCAGAATGATGATGACGGCAGATGGAGAGGGACTCTCTGGCTTTACTAATTGGGTGTAGAAAGTTTTTGTCTATTTTAGTGGAAATGTTATTCATGAGGTGTGTAAGAAATCCATTGCCAGAAACATTTCACCAGCACACTTTCTTCACCTTGGAAAACAGATACTTCTTCTTTTCAGCTAGACATCTATGATTTCAGATTGAATTCACATCTGGAGAAAAATGTGTTGGTTGGTATATTGGCAGGAGCAGAGCTCTGCAACTGACAATCTGGCCCCAAAACTATTTTTAACGTGTCTGAAATGTATTTATGCTTTACCAGATATTTAGTTCTGTGAGCTGCTACTGCAACCATAAGACACAAAAGAGCAGTGTGAGAGAGCAAACTGCAGGTATCTGGCCCAGATTCAGAAGGTCAGACATCACTGTCACGGAGGTTTGTCAAAGTCTGAAGGTAGACTATGTGTCTGTTGACCTGATAAAGCAAAAATACCAAACTGTCTGATCTTGGGTGCAATTTGGACCAGTGTTAGGGGCGAGATACTAAGTACTACTGTTGCAATACAATATCAAATATAAGAATATAAATAAGGACATAACAGTGTATTCTCAGACGTTGCTATTGATTTGTGGATGATCCTCACAATACTAGATGATTATTTTTGTCCTGTATACACTAGAATAATGTTTCCAAGATGTTGTACAAAAAACTAAGTCAAAAGCTACAAAAAGGGAACTTAGGTATTGGAAATACAATAAAAGGAAGTGAATTTTAGTTTGATGTGTATGCCAAGAATACAGGCCAAGTCAAATAAAAGAGCTCATGTTGGCACCACAGAAATTGTTAGACCCCTGGAGCAAGGTAGGCATAGATTTGTTTATGCTGGATGAATAAGACTAATATTAGTCTTAGCTTGCTATCTTCACTTATAATAGCTTTAATAGAAAACAGTGCAACTAAGTAGTCAATTAGGCATAACAAATTATTTTCTGATGTAGAAAGAATGAAACACAAGCCACAGAAATTAGTAGATAACTTCAAGAATTTTGTGGGGGCTGGAGTCATGTAACTGCCAGTCCTTGTTATCTCAAATCTGATCTGTTAGAAAACAAGATGAAAACAGTAAAACACTGTAAAATAACCTGCAGGACCAGACTGATCTGTATGTAGATTAAATTACAGAAGGACAATGATTAAATTTAGGTTGTCATCCACTGACATTTTACTTAACAGGATGCTGAAAACTGCTTAAAACCCAATGTCTGCTGTATAAAGAAAGTAGTACAGCAGGCTAAAAAGTCTGATAGAGTCTCATGACCCAAGAACTAACATCACTTCATAAACTGGTGCTATACATTGAGGAATAATGGTCTCAGAAGACAATGTCATGCTGTTATGAGAACATCACTCTTCACATATACTATGGAAGGACAGGTGACTCCTTTTCAAAAAGGGTAACAAGACACCATTTTTGCTAATTGCTAACAATTAGCACTCTTGCCACAAATTGCCATCATGCCGAGCACATCTTTCCTGAGAAGGTCTTTGGCATAAACCAAAATGTTAATTTCTGAGCCTTATGAGGCTGCTTTTCTCACCCCAAAGATCCTTAATGGCCTTGGCCAGCCTTACCTGGAGCCTCCCACCACACTCTGTCCAGGGCCCAGAGCCCCCTTTTCAGCTCAGATCCTGGCATTCAACACTGCTATGGGAAACCCTGGAGGTGTTTCTTCGCCCAAATCATTGCTTGGACATCCTGGATCAACGTTGCCCCTGGCTGGCGGCCTTGAATATGCTTGATGGTCACTAGACTATCCTCTCAACCTGAAACTGCTGACAAAGAAACCCTTCACGTGTCAAGCCTATTTCTCTGCTGAAGACTTGGAACACATGACAAATATGTTTGAGTGTTTTAGATTTCAACACCTCACTCCCATCTTGAATTCTTTGAATGGTCAGACTTTGAAAGTCACTATGATTCAATCTATTTCAGCATCCAGCTGAGATGCTCTAACTGTGCTTCTTTAAGAAGTGTCTGAGTTCCAATATAATAGCCTTCTGTAGTTGAAAGAAGCATGCCCTTCTCACTGCAGTCAGCTACCTCAGGCATGAAAATCATCAGTCGTCATAATGGATAGGAGTCTTCTTGAAGACCCCAAAACTGATGAAATTTCAATCCTATCACTTCTAATTCTGATCATATCTCTGCCACTCCAGTGGAACAGAAAACTTTGCCCTTTTGAAATCAGTGAAAACAGGCCTTTTGAGCCTTCAGAGTGTCACACCTCTATTTATCAGCTCCAAGAGCCCACTGGAACTGAATTCTTGTTCTCCAGGTAGGTACTTCAGTAACCTTTCATCTGTCTTAAATGTCTTAAGTAGTTTATTCCATGAGTTCTATGAGAAAGAGTTCCCATTTTAATCATCCTCAAGGATCTTGTCTGAAGTGTCTTTGATTTTTCAAAACCCTCTTCAAATTGTAGACACCAGAACAGGGCTTATTATTATAGCAGGATGACACACAACAGTATAAACTTTCTGCACTTTCTGAGTATAAATTCCTGGGTTACAAGTAAGCAATGCATTACTATGGCAGAGCTTGTTCATCTGATTTATTTTCCACAAGCTTCTTTAGGTTAATTTCTTCTCCCATTATTTGTAGATGATCAAGTTTCCCTGTCACCATGTTGAAATACAAGTAGTTTATTAAGCTGTTTACAAAATTCTGGTCACTCCCCTAATATTTTTGTCTTCTACAGACTTTAGGGGCAATCTTTGTGTCATTTCTTTAGGGCTCTGTGTTAAAATTTCAACAGTATTGGGGCCTAACCTGTGTCTCCTTCACTGAAGACATTCAAAATTTGCCTGAACGCATTCCTGTGTGACCTGCTCTAGGTGGTCCAGCTCTGGCAGGGGGTTGGTCTAGATGAACTTTCAGGGTCCCTTCCACCCCCTAACATTATGTAATTCTGCGATTCTGTGATATAGTAATGCGGCTACTCAGCAAAGAATGCTCTCTTACGGTTACTGTTTTGGTCCCACAGCATCTCATATTGATTTTGAGTTGCTTCTCAGTCAACATTATTTCTTCCAATTCAGATCTTGAAATGTCTTCAACTGTATTACTATGCTGAAAAATCTGTCTCAAAATGAAGTAATTAAAAGCTATGTAGGAATTTATAGGACTACAAATCACCACATCTTTTCCAGTGACTGTTAAGTTTACTGGCAGTGTTTTGCAGAGTCATGCAAGGTTTCTGGAGTTAATTTTCACATCTTACCACTTCCTCATCAGACAGGAAATAAAAAAGAGTACTATCCTTTCCTCCCAAGGTAGATGTATTTCCCATCCTTTAGGGAAGGCTTCTTATGAATAGCTACGTGTAGTGTTGTTGGTCATATTCTGCTGCAGTGATACGGTGCAGTCTTGTCCTTCATGGTGTAAGAAGTGGAGGGAAGTAAAAGGAAGAACTGGAAAGCACAGAAATATGTCAAATGGTTTCCAGGCCCTATCTTACTTTAGTTCCTTTAAACCTTTTAATTAAAATGCAGCATCAGGAGAAGTAAAATTCTGGTGAAATGAGATATTATTATTGTTGTTGTGCCTGTTTAGTATCAGCCCTTGTGCTAGTTTGAGCCTCTCTGGGATATTTTAGTGAGAGGAATTAGATTACAGGCTGTGAAAAGGAAATAATGGTGATGTCTGCTGCACTCATAGGCTTGCTGAGATGGAGAAAAACAAGAACATAAATATAGATAATAGAGTTGCTCTCTCTGGCTCTGGCTGCCTGCACTTCTCTCTCTAACTTGCTGCCTAACTAATCCTTCTGCTCCCTAACCCCCCTGGCCAATCCTCCAAACTCACCTTGAATGTAAGGCAAAGTCTGGGGTAAGGTAGAGAGGTGGGAAGAAGGTGGAAGGGTGGTTGGGAGCCCCTCCTGGGGACTCTGGTTTCTGGGAGGGCTGCTGTGTTTCTGTATTACTTTTTACTTGTCTATTTCAGTCTATAGCTGTATCTATTGTAAATACCTGCTTGGATATTGTGCTAAGATGTACATTTAAAGCTTCATTCTTTAATTTCCAGCTCGGCTGAGTCTAGTCCGGGTGATTTTCTTAAGTGTGGGGGAGCAGGTAAAACTCAAACCATCACAGCCCTGAACAGCCAGCCACTGATGCGAGCCGAAAGCCTTCAAATGAGAGAATGGTTAATCTCAACATGAGGCATTACATAATGAGAGTGTTTTGATTTGAGACCTTATATTGTAAAGCATATGTGAGAAATATTTAGTTGCTGAGCTGAGCCTGAGGAAGCTGAGAAATGAGTCACTGAAACTGGAACACCTGTTATTTGTGCACTCAGTTTGTAGACCAGCTGCAGGTAGAATGAAAAAGCTCAATTCCAGTTGCAAATGTGAAGTGTTTAAACATCTACTTACACATGCATTAAGTAGATCATAAGCAGTAATCAAATATATTTACTTATTTTTCAAAATATTTGGATGCATTTAAAATTATAATTAATTATTCTGCAGTACTGTGGAACTGTACTACTTACAAACAAATCTGAACCAAGAAAAATATTAACACTATAATGTTAATAAGCAAATATCTGGGGTGGGGGGAGGGGAATGATGATAATAGATTTTTTTATTCAGGCCAAGAACAGGGTTCTACACTTTGGCCACAACAACCCCAAGCAGCACTATGGGCTGGGGAACAGAGTGGCTGAGAGCAGCCAAGCAGAGAGGAACAGGGCAGGGGGGTACTGGTAGAGAGTAACTGAACATGAGGCAGCAGTGTGCCCAGGTGGCCAAGTGAGCCAGTAGCATCCTGGCCTGGATCAGGAAGAGTGTGGCCAGCAGGACAAGGGAAGTTATTCTGCCCCTGTGCTCAGCACTGGTCAGGCCACNGGATGTTAAGAGGAAGTTGTTGGCAGAGAGAGAGATTGGCATTGGAATGGGCTGCCCAGGGAGGTGGTGGAGTCACTGTGCCTGGAGGTGTTCAAGCAAAGCCTGGATTGTGGCACTTAGTGCCATGGTCTGGTTGATTGGCTAGGGCTGGGTGCTAGATTGGAGTGGATGATCTTGGAAGTCTCTCCCAACCTGGTTGATTCTATGATTCTATGATTTTAAAAGTAATTGAAATGAGAGAATCTGTGTTTGCCATTTCAAAAGCTGATAGAATTTATTTAAAAACATATGTCCACAGAACTTGAAACTAGTTCATAGAACAGAATAGAAACATTTCTCTTTGGCAATGCTTACTGTTTGGAGTAGAGACCACATACCTTTCTGTGTGTTGGCATTGCATCTATCAAGCTGTGGAATGTTAAAGGAAAATGAAGAAAAAATGGTGCAACTGCAGTCTCAAGTAGTCAGAAGGGCTATTTTCACTGATTTCAAAGAGGTAAAGTTTTCTGTTGTGTTTTTCTAATTCTTTAGAAGTGTTAAATGCTAAATGGGTTTTTCAGAAGACCTATTTTTAATGTAATAAAAGCATACCCAAAATTACACTTGCACATTCATTATAGAAATAAACATGGGTAGCAGTTAAAAAAATGAACAAGCCAACTCAGAAAAGCTTAAGTCACTGAGTCCCTCTTCTGAATAATCTGAATTTTGTATACCTTTTTACTTGCTCTAAAAACAAAGATACATTTTAAAGTACGGAGTTAGGCTGTATTCCATCTCTACTGTTTTAAATAAGATATCCAAGTTCTTTCAATTGGTCATGGAGCATTAAGATTATGCTTTCATTGTGGATTATATAGTATCCATTGGTAAGATGCCATGTTGTGATGGACCACAAAACATCATATAACCTGGAGCAAATCTGGGATGTATGGCAGAAATTCTGGTCAAACAACACAGCATGGAAATCGAGGGGAAGCTAGGCCTCTGACTACAATTAAAGCATGCAACACATTTGTTCCACCAACAGATTCTCCTGTGTTCAATGATTGACAAGGTTTGTTCAGCTTCTACGGCACTGTGAGTGCTGAAGTTTGTGCATGAAATCATTGCCACATATGGATTATACAGATGCTCTGCAAGCTGAGAATACAAAAGCAATCGAGCAAATGAGGTAAATCTCAAGGAGAGTTTACATCTCCGTATTTTTATGTGTATGTTTCTATTCCTCTCCTCAGCGGGAGACAGTACTTGTTTTTTTGACCTCCAAATCAGAGTTTGATTGAATGAATGTACTTTTAGTCCCTTCACTAAGTCTCAAAGATAAGTCTCCCATCAAAAGGAGATACATCTTCTTACACTGCCTTGCCACCAGCAGCACCACACAGGGTCTCTAGCTTTTCAGCAACTTTTTGACAATGACCAGTTTCTTCTGGGTCTTGAGTCCCTTCACCTTTTACAGGTGCAGAAGAGTACTCTCTGTGATGGCACAGGAGTGGTAAAAAGATGCACTTTAAGTGCTTGGTTTCTGAATATTTTTTTGTAGAACCCATCTCTTTTTGCCAGCTTTATTTAGGTTTTAAACCCTCACAAAGTCATGTCTGATGACTTGTATACATCAGTGTTGCAGTATTTGGTGGGGAGGGGAAGGAGGATTATAACTATAGGCCAGTTTCACGGCCAGATTAATTTTTACTGCAGCCTTGAATTTTTACTGCTCTGTGTTGATGGAAGACCATAATAATCTGTCACAAGTATCGTCAGATGTCAGTATTGCTGTATGTAGAGTACGGGATTGAATTTGATACAGTGGCTATTATTGTTACCATGAAACAAGCTTACTGCTTTGTCATTAAGAAGCAAGGAAGGAGCAGCATGTGCCTGGGCTTTAGATTTCATAGGTGCTTTCTAAAGACACATTCATTTTCAGATTTCTTAAGCTGGTCCCTTTATCCAGAGTTTATGTTGCTAGTAATAGGTACTTTTAGACCTTTTTTTTTAAACAGAAGGATAAATACATGGTACATGTGGCACAGGGTACATGTGTAAATTCATGATCAACTGAAGTGAAAGATCACTTTCCTGTGTTTCTTGTTCTACTCAGAAACACGGTGATTTGAGGACAGCTGATCTAGAGAACTGCTGAACAATGACACAATCAAAACCAATGTGTATCAGTGCTGATGGAAACTTGTCCCCACATTTCTGTGCTTTACACATTCAGCATATAATTAGCCACAAGTATTTCCACCGTTTCTTTCTGCTTTTTATTAGATACAATAGGGTACACACTGACCTTAGGTGTAGTGCCAGAGGTAACTGGTTCTGAGAGGAATTATAACTGTTGCAGTGATTGTGTCTATCAGTCAGTGGAAGTAGTCACATGTCCTTGATTCCCTTTTCCCAACTCAGCAAAGTGATAATAATAGAAACAAAAAAAAAAAAAAAATCCATTTCTACACCTTGGAAGTTTTATTGGTAGCATGTAGCACCTGGTGTGGGTGCAAACAGTGCGCACACTGCCTGTGCTCATGGCATGCATCTTCACAAGAAGTCCAAAATGTGGACAAGTGTCATCACAGTGTCCTGTCCCAGGCATTTTTGTAACAAGCTGTGAAATATCAGTAGCATACCAAAATAATTATGAGATCTCAGAGCCAAACTGACACAGGTACTTTTATTTGGAGCACCTCTCCTATGAAGACAGACTGAGAGTTGGAGCTGTTTGGAGAAGAGAAGGCTCTGAGGAGACCTTATTGTGGTCTTCTAGTATCTGAAGGGGGCCTACAGGAAATCTGGGGAGGGACTTTTTAGGATGTCAGGTAGTGATAGGATTAGGAGAAATGGAGCAAAACCAGAGCTGGATGGATTCAAATTGGATGTTAGGAAAAAGTTCTTCACCATGAGAGTGGTGAGACACTGGCACAGGTGGCCCAGGGAGGTGGTGGATACTCCCTCCCTGGAGGTGTTCAAGGCTAGATTGGATGAAGCCTTGAGCTAGCTGTTCTAGTGGGAGGTGTCCCTGCCTATGGCAGGGGAGTTGGAACTAGGTGATCCTTGAGGTCCCTTCCAGCCCTGACAATTCTGTGATTCTATTTTACCCGATAGGATTCATTTTTTCTTGGGCTTTTTGGTCATTGTAGGTACTTTACCTGCATCTCCTTACTCCTTCTAGCATCTCACATGCAGCTTCTCAGCAGGCCAGCAGAATTCTTTCAAAACACAACAGCTGAGTAGGATATACCAGGAGGAAATCAGTAACTGCAGCAGCTGTTTGAATCATGATCAGAATAGGCCAATCTAAGAAAAGCAGGTGATATAGATAATGAATCAATGAAAATCACCAAATCTTGTACATATTTACTGTCCAGAAAGACTAGCATGCCCTGTGTGACCCAACAATGAATAACTAAATCTGTGCAATGAACACTGCAAAAAAATGAGTTGTTTATGATAGGGATATTCCCAGACTTCTATTTTTGAGTCTATAAATATTTGTGAGTATTGTTACCGAGTTTTATGAGCATTAATGGATTCGTGAGGTTGTGTCACAAACATGAACACTGACTGTTCAGAGGAAGTAAGTAAAGCTCATGTCTTTAGAGAGACAGAACTTAAGAGGGAAAATGCTGTGTTTTGAGTTATTTTTTATTGTGTTTTTTTGTTGGTGGTGGTGGCTTTTGAGGTTTGTTTTGGCAGGTTAGCACACTAGTTCCTGAGGGGCAAGACTACAGCCTCATAAACTGCTATTCCACATATCAGAACTACTGCTAGGAAAGATCTGTCTGCTATACAAGCAAGTATAGGATGCTTTTCCTAAGATAAAAGACAGAAGTGAACAGCTGCATCATTACAAAGTTGGCTCTAGCAAAGAAAATACTACTTCCTTTTCTTTTGTGTGTTAAATACAGCATAATATATGTGTGAAGCAAAGAGGGAAGCCTGATTATCAAGGTAAAGAGTGAGGTTAAACAATTGGGTTTTGAACATCCTGTCAAGATGCTATATTGCTGAAAGATTCTTTATGGTTTGTCACAATATAGCAGTATGCCTTGTACATTCCTCTCCCTCTGATTGACTTGCATAGGGAATTGAAATCACTTCTCAGATGCATGCTCTGAATTCTGTAGGAGTTTTCTGGCTTGCTGGATGATATTTCTGATTTTTTAAATAGATGCATAAATCATTACCCCTTAAAGCCTCTTCTAAAATTTATTGTATTATAATTAACAAGGATCAATTTAATAAAAGCAGGAACACTTTTTAAAACACATTAAATCTAACCAAAATTATTATGACATTTAAGAGCAAAGTGCAAGGTGCTTACTGTTCCAACATTAATCATGTGCCAGTATGGATGGGATTCATTTCACATCACTATAGCCATCTAAAAATAAGTCATCACACCTCATCTACTCACCTAAATTCCTATTAAATCAATGGATAGAGACAGGAATCCCCAGGGGCACACCAGCCTGCTCTGAGACAGGCAAGATAAACAGACCTTACCAGTAAATATAGATGGAGCTAGATGATATAAGAAGGAAGCTTCATTTATTTGTTCACATACAAGGACCTTCTGCCATTGGACATCACTTGTGGTACCCATCCATGTGGAGGTGGCAGATGTGACCCAGGACTGACCCACAGAATACCCTTCCACAGTGGCAGCTGTGGGCTGTTACCTTTCTAAGGTAGACAGAGCTGGGAATACTTTGCAGTTCCTAAAAATGCACTAAATATGTGACTGTTGCCTCTGAATGATATCCAGTAACTGTAAAAGGAGCTCAGGCACTTGTAAGTAGCAATACTTATCTGAAAGAACATGCCACACTATCTAACACTAGTAGGTGTACAGAAGGAAGAAAAATGACAACTGGCTGAAAGTTTCACTGTAAAGATACTCAGAAAAATAAGTGGGCTAACACCAGGAAAGGACTGTACAGGGCCTCTCCTTATCCCAGCTGCCTGCTCTCTGACACATAATGTTGAGCTGAAAATCTATAACCAGCAGCTGAAATTATTTCTAGGGAATGAGTGCAAAGATGGTGCAAGAAAAACTGAAAAGCAAACAAACAAACAAGCCCATATTGTAAGCAGTGCTTATCACTGTTGGTATAGGATTATGAAGGCAGATTAGCAAAGTAATCACCCTGGCTTGCATGATGCCAGCAACGGCATCAATTGAGAGCATCAGAAAGTAGTTTTGGAAGAGCAGCATCCTGCTGCTTCCGTTGGTTTCCATTCTTAGTCCAGGAAAGGGTCAAAGACTATCTTCCTAAACACAAAAATAGGATTGTTAGAGGACAAAGGGAACATTCATGCTTAAAGCAACAGAAAGTCTACAAGCAAAGAACTGTTGTGGCTTTCTAGCTTCCCAGGCCAAAGCAAAGTGAACACTATGAACCACCCACACTGTCTTTAATGTGTCCCTCTGCTTCAGTCCAAGTACCACAGGAGAGTAGATTGCTCTTGACTTGAGCAATGGGACTTTAAAACCAAACCTCTGCTTTCAGCAATCTTTAATTTACATGCTTATCTTATGACTTTACCCTTATTGTAGGCTGACTTGGCACTGGATTGTTTGCAACAGTATCCATAAAATTTTGTATGTTCTTTTATATTTATTCCCAGGTATGAGTTACATCGAAGATTCTTTATCCTTACTCTTCCTTCCTCTCACCACCTTTGCCCTGCTTCCAGACACATTTGTTTCTAGCCATGGCAGAAACTCCGACCTCCTTCCTACAAACAGCTCCCCATGATGTTTGGGACTGCTCCGCTGATACAGAAAATGGCCTTCACAAGCTGGTCTTGGACTTTCTCCTGTCATCTCATGTGTTGTGGTAGAATGGGCCATATATCTGTCACTCAATCTCTGTTGTAACCCAGCTTTACAAGTCTTCTAATTATCCAACTGAACATCTCTATTTCCTTGCTTATTCTGAAGTTTAGCTTTCATGGCCTCTGTTAGGAGGCTCAGGACTTCTATCAGAGGCTGCCCTCAAGTTCAGCCTGGATGTTCTATGCATGTTTGTTTGCAGAGCTGGCAACTGTCCTCACAAATGTGGGCTAGCAGGAGGGAAAGCCCATTTCTAGGTCATGTCATGCATTTGAGAGTTGTTTCAGGAGTTTCAAGGCCAGTGACACCCTTGGCAGCAAGACTTAAAGTTGCAACAAGAGTAATCACTGTAGTGTATACCCAGGGTACTGTGAACTTGTTGATGAAGAGCTATTTTGGGCAGCACATGCAAGGCAACATTTAACAAAAAGTTGGCCATATGGACATGTTGATAGATCTTTAAAGTGGACTCCTTTGTCTGTTTGAGTGCCAGAACGAGAGGACACAGCCTCAGGCTGCGCCAGGGGACGTTTAGGCTTGAGGTGAGGAGAAAGTTCTTCACTGAGAGAGTCACTGGACACTGGAATGGGCTGCCCAGGGAGGTGGTGGAGTCATCGTCCCTGGGGCTGTTCAAGGCAAGGTTGGACGTGGCACTTGGTGCCATGGTCTAGCCTTGAGCTCTGTGGTAAAGGGTTGGACTTGATGATCTGTGAGGTCTCTTCCAACCTTGGTGATACTGGGATACTGTGATACTGTGAACTTCTCTAACACTCTTACAACAACAGCAGAGGGATGGGAAGCTGCCACAATCTCTGTGATTTTGTGTTACACACCAAAGAATAAATTGCTCTTGAATAATTGTGGTTTTTTTTTCCCCATAGGCAATATGACTGTGGAATTTGAAGTCTTCACTTTGAGGTTTTCCCAATGGTTGTATTCCATCACAGAGCCCACCCCAGCAATGGACACAAGTAGCGCTGGGAATTCTGATTTTCAGATAAGGGTGAAGCCAGGCTTTTAAATAACCAGATTATAATCTCAAAGGCATTTCCCCCCCCCCTGCCCCAGGAAAAAATAATACTCCCTTAGTTTCCTTCTCTCTTACAGCTCAATTTTCATTTTTACCTTCTGTGACATATTCTTCATATTGAAGTTCTGGAAGTTTGTCTTCTACTTTTAATTTCCTCAGTAGGCGTACATGCCTTAAACGTACTTTTATTTGTTATTGTATCCTTACCAGAGCTGTGAGTGGTAAAAATTATTCCTGTCCATCTCAAAACGTCAAATATCATTTAGTAAACACATGTCCTAGTCTGGAGACAGCTGCACTTCCCCAAGAGGTCAAGTGACAACTGTATGTGTGTTTTAAGTACACTTGGGATGAGAAGTGCTGTATGTACATTGCAGTGTTTTAAGTGTTAGGGTTGGGGGATTGTTGTATTACAGACTTGTATATCAGTATCAGAATCATAGAATCATAGAATCAACCAGGTTGGAAGAGACCTCTAAGATCATCCAGTCCAACCTAGCACCCAGCTCTAGCCAATCAACCAGACCATGGCACTAAGTGCCCCAATCCAGGCTTTGCTTGAACACCTCCAGGGATGGCGACTCCACCACCTCCCTGGGCAGCCCATTCCAATGCCAATCACTCTCTCTGGCAACAACTTCCTCTTAACATCCAGCCTAGACCTGCCCCAGCACAACTGGAGACTGTGTCCCCTTGTTCTGTTGCTGGTTGCCTGGCAGAAGAGACCAACTCCACCTAGCTACAGCCTCCCTTCAGGTAGTTGTAAGCAGCAATGAGGTCACCCCTGAGCCTCCTCTTCTTCAGGCTGCACACCTCCAGCTCCCTCAGCCTCTCCTCACAGAGTTGTGCTCCAGGCCCCTCACCAGCTTCATTGCCCTTCTCTGGACACATTCCAGTATCTCAACATCTCTCTTGATCTGAGGAGCCCAGAACTGGACACAGGACTCAAGGCGTGGCCTGACCAGTGCTGAGTACAGGGGCAGAATAACCTCCCTTGTCCTACTGGCCACACTATTCTTGATCCAGAGCAGGATGCCTGTAGAAGTTGTAAAACAGCTCAGCATACACAGAAAGGAAAATACATTGCCAGTACTACCTCCCTGCCTGGTATTTGACTGTTGAAACAAAGAGGTCAATGGAATGTTTGGCTCTTAAAATTATGCAGCTATGTCCCACAACAGCTTAGCAGCTATGGCAGGGCAGTATTGTATTTTGCCTGGGAGTATTTTAAATTGTCAGGGCACCAAAAAATAATGATTTTTTTAAAGTGGTATATCCAGTCGGACCTATGCAGGTATGAGCAATCTGTCTTCATTAGTGTTTATACCATGACAGTGCCGAGGGACATTGGCAGCAAGAAGGGACTGATTGTGCTTGGCACTGTACAAACGAGGCAGAGTTTGCCCCAAAGAGGTTATAACCTCAGTACGTGAGTAAAGAGAGATGAGAGATGAGAGCAGCCTCACACCACCTGAAAGGTCAGGAGCTGAGGCAAGAGTCCCCTTCTCCCAAAGATGAACTCCTCTAAAGCAGATTGCTTCTCTCCTGAAGTGCCTATCTTCACGTTGCAGGTGCCTTTCTAGCCAGCTGGAGGGTTTTCTCCTGCAAAGCCTTTCATGTCCTGCCCGCGAGGTAGACAATACTGATTTACAACACGAAGCCATAGAAAGAGCAAGAGGGGTCTGCTTAGAGCTGTGGAGGTTAAACTTTGAAGTGATTAGTCACTTTCCATGTCAGTCAGTGCAAACTACCAGCATTTCTTTAACGTTTCTTGTAGCAGGCACTCACTTGAATAATTAACTCCCGCACCCCTGCCTTGTCATTTACTGGTTAACATGGTCAAACGCTGTCATTAATTTGCAGCAGTAGATGTGCTTTCTCATACTTTCCACTCCTGATACTAATGCCCAGGCTTGAAGCTCACATTTCCAAATGCAGAAGCATGCAAACTCTTCAGAGGCCTCCTCCTGTGCAGGCAGTTTGCTCTGGTGCCATGGGCTCCATATTTTCCTTCTTTTCTTGGGTCCCTTGTTTCTGGGCAGCCGCACAGGAAACGTGTCAGGGAGACAGCAGAGGTTTACCTCGCAGTGCCCCTTCTTTATCAGCAAAGCCAGGAAGCTGTACAAATCCCTGGCATGCATCCACCTTTGGCTTTCTGAGAAGCAGATAGCGTGTCTCAGCCTGTGCTTCATTTAAAGAGGCAGATCATTTAGAGTGGATAGTTAAGAGTACAGTGCACTTGGGCATCGCGTTTGCCGGGATTGTTTTATTCCATCCAGGGGAAAATGCAACCAAAGCAATAGTGGGTCTTTGGAGCTCATTGTGGTTAACAAAGTGAGAAGAACTCCTCAGAAAGTTACTGATAAATCCTGAGTAATTCCCTGTGTGACCAAATTTTGAAGGTCTTATCTGGATGGCAAATTTTGTTCTGGGGACAAAACCAGGGTTTGATCTGAGTGTGAAGATTTTAGTTTGCACTCCTACTAGAAGTAGAGTGGGAAATTGCAGCACTGCAACCTCCCTCCATCCTCTTGAAGCACAGGCAATGGCAAAATGTCATCAATCTCAAAGCAAGATTTATGTGCTTATCCTTTTAAATCCCTACCTTGTGTTGCACTGTTATCACAATACGTAAGGTAATGGCAGGAATTGAATGAGTCATGGGAGACTTTCACTTAGATTTAATCCAAACTTTAAAAGCTGCCTACTCTGCATTGCCACAGCGTGGCTTGTTTTTAAGTTACAAGAAATATGCTGCCTTCAGCAGCATCAGGTAATGTTAATTGCTGAATAATCTACCCTGTAGTCCTCAGTGTCAGCGCTGTAGGCGACAGGCAGGGTTAAAAACTGAAACTCCAATTATTAATTTTGTCTGTCACTAGTAAAGATAATTCTTTTATTATAGAGGTTATTATGGAGTTAGATTTGGGGACTGAAAAAAAACCCTTTTGAAATCGTTGTAGTGGAAAATCTACAGACTGCTCCTTGGTACATTTAAGCACTCCTCTGCTCCCTCTGGGAACAAAATCTAAACCAAAATCTTAACATGAAGGGAACGGGTTTGCTCCAGTGCCAGAAGTGCTCTAATGAATATATCTGGGTTCCATCGTGATAAATGGCATTTGTCAGAGGGTAATAATTAATACTTAATAATGTGAACTTCTCAAGGTCATTTTGCCTTTAAGTTTTTGGACTTCTCCATAACCAAAACTGATACCCTAAATAAATAAATCTTGATTTGCTACATGTGTGGTACAGGTATTAGTGAGCTCAGCTCTCCTCAGAAGCAGACATTTTATTTTGATGTTCTGGCTGCCACCCTACCACCTTTTGTTTGCACTCACTTATCTGTGGTGTAAATGGCCGCGTTGACTTAACACTGTCACTGCAAAGCTACCCTGTCTCTTCAGAGCCAGGACTGATCCACCGTCTGGGCTTGATGTCAGCAGCCATTGTGTAGGTGAATTGCACTGGTTCCTCTATTTAATATTCACATCTCTAAAACTGAAGTCTACTTTGGTGCTGGAAGGCCTAAAAAAAAGGGCAGAAAATGCTGAAACGAAGGGGACATTTTCAAAAGCAATTGTAACAGCAAGGAGAGGAAAAAAAATGCCTGAAACAGTAATCTCTGTTCTGCATCTCATCTGTTCATTTACCCTCTGGTAACACTGTTGGCTCCCCCTTTCCCAGCAGTGCTCTCTCTCTCATGGAAAAACTGGGCAGGAAGAGGTCATTGAAAACATTCTTGGGGATTGAGGCTACCCGGGCTTGCTGCTGCACAATTATGCAAGCAGAGCCTTTGGAAAACAACTTTTAACAAGGAAATAGGGAGCTTATAGTGAACAAGTGAGAACAGGACTTACTGTAGCTGTGTGCCTAGTACTGACTTTCCAGTCTTATACTGTAAGTTGGGCTGTACTAAGGAGTGGCTGAAGGATGTAAAACTGAAGAGAGGGGAAAAAAATTGCATAGCTATCATTATGTCCATCTATTTTTTTTTTTTTGTGCCAGGGGAGGTCTAGGCTGGATGTTAGGAGGAAGTTCTTGCCAGAGAGGGTGATTTGCCATTGGAATGGGCTGCCCAGGGAGGTGGTGGAGTCGCCATCCCTGGAGGTGTTCAAGAAAAGACTGGATGGGGCACTTAGTGCCATGGTCTAGTTGATTGACTAGAGCTGGGTGCTAGGTTGGACTGGATGATCTTAGAGGTCTCTTCCAACCTGGTTGATTCTACGACTTCAGGCTTTATTCTATAATTTAAACTTGCAGTAGAGAAAGCTTGAAATTCTATAAAATAGGCATTTAATATTAAAGAAAACATATCTATGTGAACATAGATGGCAACCTCCAATTTCTGCTTGTTCACAAGCCATTTTCCTGTAAGTACTTCAGGCTTTTTTGGTTTACTTTTTGTTTTTAACATGGGTTTCTTTCAAAGGTTTTGAAATGGTGAACTTCAGGCTGAGCTAGGCAAACACAGTTATGGATCCTGAGTAATCTTTCATTGCCAATCAAAGTAATGACTTCCTTTTGCTTGCCCTTTTTCTTTCTCTCTCTCTCTGTTTGATTTATACCCTGGAGTTTTGCTCAGTGATTTTTCAGAAGCTTCAGAGAAGTTAAAATAAACATAGTTAGAGCTGAACAGATTCATCTTCTCTTCATAATTTCCCTCCAGTCTTTTGCAATGTTCACAGAGCTGCCATGCTGAATCTCTGCCTCTGGATGACAGCCCCTGCCATCATCTGAAACTGCAGCTGTCCCATGCAGAGATGTCCTTTTCAGGCGAGTTTCTTCTCTGTGTGTGGTGGGAAGGGGCAGTAACGTGCCCTTAAAATTGTCTGCCCTCTGGGTTAGGAAATGTGCCTTATCTAGGTCAGTGGTCAAGTTGTCGCATCTGCATGCACAACCATTTAGGCCTGGCTTAAAGTCTGCTGGGAATAGCAGGAGGGTCTGCATAGACAGGGTCCAGCTGCAAGGTCAGGGGCCACATTTGGGGAATACCTCCACTATTGACTCTGAAAGCCACAGATACACTGCAGGGGGAAAACAATATGAAATGGATAGCTTCTGGCTCTAGCATGTCTTTATTACATTCTCCTCTCCTTTTTCAAATTCCCTTGTATGGTGTCTCAGTTCTAGTTTAAATTTCCCAGATACTCAAATATAGTTAATAGAACTAATAACAATTTATAGGATGCCTTTCCCTCTTCTCCCTTCTTTCCCAAAGAAAAGGAATCAGATGTATAGAGTCATAGAATCAACCAGGTTGCAAGAGGCCTCCAAGATCATCCAGTCCAGCCTTATCCAGTCAACTAGACCATGGCACTAAGTGCCTCAGCCAGGCTTTTTTTTAACTACTCTAGGGACGGCAACTGTAGAGAAGAAAAGGTAAAGCACACCCAAATAGTCTCACTTTGATTTGAAAGTTTAAAGAGAAAACTTTAACAATAAATAAAAGGTATTTGAGGTAGAGGAGTAACAAAGAAGTATAGGGAAGGGAAAACAAGATACAATGTATATATATATATAACCAGATTGATACAATGGTATTGTCCACCTTCTGCAGTGATGGTCACATGGTAAAACAAAGAGCAGCAGGAACAGGATGGTGATGCTGTCAAGCAGGAAGGGAGGCAGGACAAGAGAGGACAAAATAGGAAGTTCCTCTGTTTTTATAGGGGGACAGACAGGAAGTGGGAGTGGGCTAAGCACTACACCTGGAGTAAGGCTCGGACCCACCTCTGGGGAGGAGTCAAAAGGACATGGGGTCAGGTTCAAGCCTACTCCCCCAGGAGAGGTTTAAATATGGTTTCCTGTTTTACTTGATGTTGTGGTAGGCCTGATAGGCCCAAAATAGACTTATACATGTCCTGCGTTTCCTAGGCATGTTTTTCTGCTCTACCAGAGAGGCAAGCATGGGAAAGAAGACAAAAGAACCTGTAGCCGCTGAGTCTGACCTGCCCAGGGGCCTGTGGTAAACAAGGTACACACACTTGTGCATGGCCTGTGCTTTTCCCAAAATTGGGCAAAAGCAAGCCTATGGCTTTGCCTAATATGGTATGAGTTGGCTAACTGCCAGCCTCACTGGCTATTCTGTGTCCAAAGGGCAATTAAGCTCTGCCCACATTGATAAAAGGAGATATGCAGGTAAACAATGTGCTTTGCTCCTCTGCTTTCTCTGCTGTGCTCAGCTGTGCTCAGCCTACTGCCTTTTTGTTTACTGGTAAACTCCACTGACACGAGTTACCTGGAGCAGACCCTGGATGCCTGCACACGATTGGCCTATGTGGTCAGCGTGACATCCTGCTGAGGCTGCATGACATCCTGCCTCTACACCTGAAGGTCCTGCTTACAAGTCATGAACATACACACAGATCATCCAGAAGAAGCCAGGAGACAAGGTCAGAGATTGTCTGCCTCCTTTCCCCAGATGTCGGGAAGATTCAAGTCTCAACATCTGACAAAACAGAGTCCCCTGAAATCGTTTGGGCACTGTCTGGACTGTGGCTAAGCCCTGCAAGTCAGGCAATAATAATAATTTGTGAGTAAATGCTTAAATGCGTCTTTGTAATTCTCCATTGCCTTCTGTCATGAGCAGAAAGAGATCCTTGAGTCCATCTAGTCGGTAAGTGGCATATTGACTGCAGGAATTGTCTCTTCCACTTCAGTTACTGTTTATATAGTTTGCTGGTTATTACTAGATCTAGATGTTATCCATGCATGAGGACTGGAGGAGAGCCAGTGTGTGCTAGTTTGAGCCTAGCTAGC
>WAAF01000941.1:3632-23749 GCA_013400475.1 Tricholaema leucomelas
TCCTCTCCTCTCCTCTCCTCTCCTCTCCTCTCCCTCTCCTCTTCTCTCCTCTCCCTCTCCTCTCCTCTCCTCTCCTCTGGAAGTCTCTAGAAGAGCCTCAGCTAACCCTGGGCACTGCTTTATGTGGCTCATTCCCACAATCCTCACAGCTGCTGCTGGCTCAGACCCCTGCTCTGCAGCAGCTACCCCCAAAGCAATCCTGACACACTCAGCTCTGCCCTCTCCCTACCTCCATCAGCAAACACCTCCAGGAGGGCAGCAGAACTGCTCCTTCCAGAGGAACCAGGCACAGCCCCCAGCAGTGCAGTGCCAAGCTCAGCAGCACACAGTAACCTGGCCCATTTCTTCCTGGGCTTGATTTTACACCAAGAGAATTTGGGGGTCACCAAGAAGTCCTCAGCCACCCCAGCAGGTGGGTGCAGAAGGACAGAGAGCCTTACTTTTATTCTATAGTCATCAGTATCTACAATAGTTGCTACTCTGATAAATACAGGATTCCTCTTGTCAACCACTTCCAGCTTCATGTTTTTCTGAAAGCCATGAGAAGGTTTCTGGAAAAGAAGAAAGAAAAAAAGGGGCTGTGAAACAGAAGGAAACCTCCAGCACCTCACAGCTGCAGAGCTCATCAGATCCACAGCTACCTTCTGCCTTCTTCTCTCACACCTGCCCTCCCACTCCAACAAATCCCTCAGAGCAGTGTAACTAAAGCAGAGAGGAACTAGTGTGGGATTTCAGGTGCTGCAGTTGGCCTCCCAAGCACAGGGGGAAGGGAATTCGTTGGGGTTTCCTCCCTAAATTCTGCACAAAGGCTTTCCCAGACACTCCCCAGTGATGTGCCCTTGGGGCCAAGAAGGCCAAAGGGCCCCTGGGGTGCATCAAGCAGAGTGTGGCCAGCAGGGCAAGGGAGGTTCTCCTCCCCATCTACTCTGCCCTGGTGAGGCCAGATCTGGAGGACTGTGTCCAGTTCTGGGCTCCTCAGTTCAAAAGAGGCAGAGGGTCCAAGGCAGGCTGTGAGGATGACTGCAGGACTTGAACATCTCTGCTGTGAGGAAAGGCTGAGCCCTGGGGCTGGGCAGCCTGGAGAAGAGAAGGCTGAGAGGGGATCTGAGCAATGTCTGTAAGTATCTGAGGGGTGGTCAGGACCAGGATGAAGGTGCCAGGCTCTGCAGTGGGGCCTGTGGTAGCACAAGAAGCAGCAGGTACAAGCTGGAACCCAGGAGGTTCCACCTCAAGAAGAGCAGGAACTTGTTTGGTGTGAGGGTGCTGGAGGCCTGGAGCAGGCTGCCCAGAGAGGCTGTGGAGTCTCCTGCTCTGGAGACTTTCAAGCCTCAGCTGGAGGTGCTCCTGTGTGCCCTGCCCTAACATTCTGTGACTCTGGGCAGCAGCTCTGGTGCAGAAGGGACCAGCAGCATTTCAGGCCTGTGGAACTGTCCCCAGGAAGCACATTTGGGTATCTCAGGCTGTGACTCGGTGGCTCCATCACTCTTTCTCAGCCTCGGAATGCAAACACAACCAATGACAGTGACCGCTCCGAGCAAACAGCCCCAGAGAGCTGCTCTGCAATACTGAAAAGGGACTTCGTGAGGAGTGTCTGAGTTTGTCTCTGCCATCTACAGGTAGGAAACCTAAAGCAAACACAATTTCCATTTCAAAGGAAGATGTTCACGGGGCCTGCCATGGGTTCAGTCCAGATTTCTAGGCAAATAACCTGGCTGTGTCTCTAAGCCTTTCCAGAACATCAGAGCCTTTTCCTCAGCTTCAGAACTCTCTTTTCTCCCATCACACAGAATAAAAGACTGTGACCATCTCAGGAAGAATTCAGAGATTCCTGGAATCTGAAAATGGTTTGGGCTGGAAGGGACCTTCAAGATCATTGAGTTCCACCTCTCAGCCATGGGCAGGGACACCTCCCACCAGCACAGGCTGCCCAAGGCCTCATCCAGCCTGGCCCTGAACACCTCCAGGCAGGGGCATCCACAACCTCCCTGGGCAGCCTGTGCCAGTGTCTCACCATCCTCACTCTCAAGAATTTCTTCCTCATCTCCACCCTCACTCTCCTCTCTCCCAGCTCAAAGCCACTGTCTCTCATCCTGGCACTCCCAGCCCTTGTCAAAAGTCCTTCCCCAGCTGTCCTGGAGCCCTTTCAGGTACTGGAAGGCTGCTCTGAGGTCTCCCTGGAGCCTCCTCTTCTCCAGACTGAACAGCTCCAACTTCCCCACCACACTCCAAGTCAATCAGCATTTTGTCTCCATCCAGTTGCTTCCTTACTGCTGCCCACAGTTAGCACTGAGATGCTTCCCATTGTGTTAGCTCAGAAAGCAGGGAGGGGAATTCCTCTCCCTCTGAAACCCAAAGCAGAGCACAGCTGACCTCCTCCTCTCCATCCTCACGGCCAGATGGCTTTGTCTGCTACCCTTTGTGTCCTACATCACCCCCAGCAGTTCTGCTGCAGTGGTGCAGTGCTGAGCCCTGCCAGGCAGTGCTTTCCCAGGCCAGTGCTGTCAGTGCAGTCTTTTCAGCTTCCCAGAGCAGAGCAGTGGGCCACTGGTGGGGCATTCCCTTTGCCAAGCCCTGCATCCAAGGGGAGAAATTCAATGATGGATGCTCTGAGAGTGAAAGGAAGTTTGCTTTTAGCCTGATGTAGTCAAAGAGCTCCACGTTTTGCCAAGGTCTGCACCTCTCAGCTACTACCCAAGACCTTCCTAAACCCTGAGTCTTCTTGTTGGGAGCAGCAGATTGAGACACGTTTTGGGGTGGAAACTCTTGATGATCTACTGACCCCAGCAACCACTGCAGGCATCACATTCTGCTTTGGTTAATCCAGCCCTCAGCAAAGTGTTACTCAGAATGAGTGGCCCTAAGCTGACAAGAGAGGCAACCCAAGCTTCAGTGCACTGGGAGCTGCCAGCCACCTGCTGCTGGCTCCTAAAGCAAGCCCTGCTGCATGCCTGAGCACTCACCTTCCCCTCTCAAATTCTAGGAGCTCAAGAAACCTGAGTGGCACTGCAGGGAACCAGCAAGCACAGAGCTGAAAGAAAAGGATGCTGCCCATCAACACCACAGGGAAGCTGGGGAGCTGCCCCTGGGTGCTGCTCAGGTGCCCTACTCACAAACTCACAGGAGAGAAAGTCTCCTCAGGGGCTGGCTACTGGCAGGGGCAGTCACAGAATGACAGACAGAACGTTAGGGATTGGAAGGGACCTGCAGAGATCACTGACTCCAACCCCCTGCCAAAGCAAGATCACTCAGGGCAGGGAACACAGCAACACAGTGCTGGGACCAGTGCTCTTTAACATCTTTGTCAGTGATATGGACAGAGGAATTGAGTGCACCCTCAGCAAGTTTGCAGATGACACCAAGCTGTGTGGCACAGCTGACTTGCTGGAGGGCAGGGATGGCATCCAGAGGGACCTGGACAGGCTGCAGAGGTGGGCCCAGGCCAACCTCATGACGTTTAACAAGGCCAAGTGTAAGGTCCTGCACCTGGGTCGGTGCAATCCCAGGCACAGCTCCAGGCTGGGTGGGGAATGGCTGAGAGCAGCCCTGAGGAGAAGGACCTGGGGGTCTGGGCTGATGAAAAGCTCAACATGAGCCTGCAGTGTGCACATGCAGCCCAGACAGCAACCCTGTGCTGGGCTGCAGCAAGAGCAGTGTGGGCAGCAGGGCAAGGGAGGGGATTCTGCCCCTTTACTCTGCTCTCCTCAGACCCCACCTGGAGTACTGTGTGCAGTTCTGGAGCCCCCAGCACAAGAAGGACATGGAACTGCTGGAGCCAGTCCAGAGGAGAGCCACGAAGATGCTCAGAGGGCTGCAGCAGCTCTGCTATGAGGACAGGCTGAGAGAGTTGGGGCTCTGCAGCCTGGAGAAGAGAAGGCTTCGAGGAGACCTTAGAGTGGCTTTGCAGTATCTGAAGGGAGCCTACAGGAAGGCTGGGGAGGGACTATTGACAAGGTCTGGTAATGTCAGGACGAGGGGGAATGGGTTTAAGCTGGCAGAGGGGAGATTTAGACTGGATGTTAGGAGGAAGTTCTTTACAGTGAGGGTGGTGAGACACTGGCACAGGTTGCCCAGGGAGGTTGTGGATGCTTCCTCCCTGGAGGTGTTTAAGGCCAGGCTGGATGAGGCCTTGAGCAGCCTGCTCTGGTGGGAGGTGTCCCTGCCTATGGCAGGGGGTTGGAGCTGGATGATCCTTGAGGTCCCTTCCAACCTAAACCATTCTATGACTCTATGATTCTACATCCAGATGGGGCTTGAAAGTCTCCACAGAAGGAGACTCCACAACCTCTCTGGGCAGCCTGCTCCAGGCTCCAGCACCCTCACATTATTTGTTCTTTGTCCTCATGTTGAGATGGAATTCCTGTGACTGAGTTTACATCCTCTGCTCCTTGTCCTACCCCAGGACAGCACTGCACAGAGCCTGGCCCCTGCTTCTTGCCCCCCAGCCCTCAGCTATTTGTAACCACTGCTCAGATCCCCTCTCAGCCTTCTCCTCTCCAGGCTACCCAGCCCCAGGGCTCTCAGCCTCTCCTCCTCACACAGCTGTGCCAGGCCCTTCAGCAGCCTTGTAGCCTCCAGTGGACTCTCTCCAGTGTATCCCTGGTCCCTCTTGAACTGGACAGCCCAGAACTGGACACAATCTTCCAGATACAGTCTCAGCAGGGCAGTGCAGAGGGAGAGGAGAACCTCCCTTGTCCTGCTGGCCACAGTCTTCTTTTAATTCACCCCAGGAGACCTTTGGCTTTCATGGCCACAAGTGCACACTGCTGTCCCATGGGGAGCTTCTTATCTGCCAGGACTGCAAGGTCCTTCTCTGTGGAGCTGCCTTCCAGCAGCTCTGCCTCTCATCTGTACTGGCCCATGGGCTCCCAGCTGCAGGACTCTTCACTTCTCCTTTGAAGGTTGATCTTTGCCCAGCTTTCCAGCCTGCCCAGGTCTCTCTGAATGGCCAGGGACTAGATGGGCAACCTCCTCTGGTCACTGGTCCACTCTCCCTGTGCTTCTTGCCCCACTTGAAGGGTACTGATAGAAATGGCTACATTCCAAGGGTGTTCTGCTGCCTCAGTAGCTCACTCATCATTTCTGGTAACTCAGCAGCCACTTCCCACAGCAAATCACATCCATTAGCAATACTGTGCAGCATTTAACCCCACTGCTAACAATTAATAAGGCAACAGTGATTGATGGCAGCCATGAGCTGATTTCTAAGAGCAAGCCTGAACAGAAATGAACCAATTATCATGCAGCTGATGAAGTGGATCCACTGCAGACCCGAGGACTCCAGGTAGGTGGGAATGAGTTCCATGCACTTCAAAGCATTTTCTCACCACTTTAAAAGCCCTTGCAGGTGCAGGTAAGGAACTGGTCTCTTCCAAATACTTCTCCCAAGAAAAATGCTTAGCATGAGGATAATCTGGCAGAGAAGACAGGAGCAAAATGAGACACTGCAGTGCAAAACAAAACGAATGCCTGATTTACAGGGTCCTAACCCATGTACAGCAGTGCCCTGACTCATGCTTCAGCTTTCTAAGAGCATTCCTCTAAAGTGGCTCTGCCACTTCCCCACATGTAGGTTAAAACACTCCACAATCTTCTCATACACACCACTGAGTAGCTAGAAGGAAGAAAAAAAGTCACAACTGCTTTGGGTATAAGAATAGGAAAAAAGTAGGGCCTGGAAAAATCTGTCCACTTGACTGGAGAAATGCATGGAAGTGAGACAAAGCTAATCCTGCCTTTGACAAGCTACAGCCAAAACTCACCAGTGGGAGCTGTGGAGCACACCTGAGCACACCTGGGCACTGCCTGTTCTTTCAGTGAGCTCGGCTGAGCTGCACCTCCACACCAAGGCAGCCTGGCCACTTAATTCCAGGAGCTGTTGGCCTGGAAGTGTGGTGCAAGAGACAGACAGGCAGCCTTGCTCCTAAAGAACAGGCACCTGGCTTCTGCCTTCAATCTGCACTGGAACTTTAACTCCAAGACTCATTATCCAGGCCAGAGATAAACCAGCTCTGGTTTGGTCTTAAAGGAGGTTTGGTCCCTTGCACCTCCTGGCAGACACTGCTCCCAGCTGTTCCAGGCTGCTGGCTACCAGCACTTCTGAGCAGCTTGGGTTGGTCACACTGCAGTCTTCCATGTTCTCAGCCCACTGGAGGTGGTGTCTACAACAGGACATTCAGAGCATCCAGCTGGCCACAACGCCCCTGAAAAAGGCTACTGCTGGCTGCACCTCCAGTGTCCTCTACTGCCTCTCGCTCTGCTCTCTCCCTTCCAGTGAGCCCTTACATGCTTGATTCCTTGAGCGTGGAAAGCCAACCCATCACCTTCCATCTTCAGTCCTCAAAGAACAATCCCACCCCCCTGGCATGTGGCCTGCCAGCACTGCCAGCACATGAGTGCTCAGACAGCTGAATCCATTCAGCCAGCAGCACAAAGTCGCTCAGATTCCAGGAGCTGTCTCTCACGGGTGGGGGTCTCTTCACTGCAGCACCTGAGCACCTAATGCCTATTGGGCTTCTCATTCCAGGGTATTATGTCCTGCAGAAAAACTCCCCCAGAACCTCTTAATTACAGAAAGAACATTTCAGGAGAGGTGGCAGTAAGACCACTCTACGTTTCAATGTGCCAGCTGATGGTGACCTCCCTCGAGCTTGCAGATACAAACCTGGTGGGGTAATGAGAGTCCTTTTGTGTTCCTTACACCAGCCGACAGGATGAATGTGTGGGCTGGCTGCCTCACACCTAGAGAGGGGGAGAAAACAAGGCACTGAAATGCAGCTCTTCAGACAGCAGGGCAAGTGCTGGCCAGGAGAAACTGTGCACTGGTGAGAGCCAAGGGCAGGTGGGAATGTGGGGCCCTGCTGTGGGCACCGCTCTGCGTGCAAGGAACACATCAGCAAGCCTTAACTCGTGGCAAGAGCATGTCCCGGGGCAGACTCAGCCATTTGCTGTGGGACACTCTGAGCTCCCCTCTCCCACTTTCACCACTCCACGTTTCAGACACACAGCTCACTGACTGCCACAGACACAGCACCTCACAGCAACCTCTGGGACAGCAGCGCCGTGGAGAAGGACCTGCGAGTGCTGCTGGACAGAATGTTCCCACGGGACAGCAATGTGCCCTCGTGGCCAAGATGGCAAATGGTCTCCTGGGGCACAGCCAAGAAGATTGTGTCTGGCAGGACAAGGGAGGTTCTCCTCTCCCTCTGCACTGCCCTGCTGAGACTGTATCTGGAAGATTGTGTCCAGTTCTGGGCTGTCCAGTTCAAGAGGGACCAGGGATGCACTGGAGAGAGTCCACTGGAGGCTACAAGGCTGCTGAAGGGCCTGGCACAGCTGTGTGAGGAGGAGAGGCTGAGAGCCCTGGGGCTGGGTAGCCTGGAGAGGAGAAGGCTGAGAGGGGATCTGAGCAATGGTATTAGAAATGCTGTGTCCAGCAGGAGCAGGGAGGGGATTGTCCCCTTGGACTTGGCTCTGGTGAGGCCACACCTTGAGTGCTGTGTTCAGATTTGGGCACCTCAATACAGGAGAGATGTGGAGGTGCTGGAGCAGGTGCAGAGGAGGGCAGGGAAGCTGTGAAGGGCCTGGAGAGTAAATCTGATGAGGAGCAACTGAGGGAGCTGGGAATGGTTGGTGTGAGGAAGAGGCTGAGGGCAGAGCTCATTGCTGTCTGCAGCTACCTGAAGGGACACTGTGGAGAGGCTGCTGCTGGGCTCTGCTCACAGGTATCTGGAGACAGAAGAAGGGGGAATGGCCTGAAGCTGAGGCTGGGGAGGTTTAGGTTGGACATTAGGAAGAAGTTTTTCCTGGAGAGAGTGGTCAGGGACTGGAATGAGCTGCCCAGGGAGGTGCTGGAGTCACCCACCCTGGGTGTCTTTCAGGGTGGTTTGCATGTGGTACTTGGGGCTATGGTTCAGGGTGAGCCTTGCAGAGCAGAGTTCTAGGTTGGGCTTGGTGCTGCTGAGGGACTGTGCCAGCCTGCATGGTGCTGTGAGGCTGTGATTCTGTTACCAATAGCTGAGGGCTGGGGGGCAAGAAGC
Source organism: Tricholaema leucomelas (assembly GCA_013400475.1). Lineage (NCBI taxonomy): Eukaryota > Metazoa > Chordata > Aves > Piciformes > Lybiidae > Tricholaema lacrymosa > Tricholaema leucomelas. Next base: position 11,669 of record WAAF01000941.1, read on the forward strand.
AGGGGCCAGGCTCTGTGCAGTGCTGTGCTGGGGTAGGACAAGGAGCAATGGACACAAATTGGAACCCAGGGAGTTGCACCTCAAGATGAGGAGAAACTTGTTTGGTGTGAGGGTGCTGGAGGCCTGGAGCAGGCTGCCCAGAGAGGCTGTGGAGTCTCCTTCTGTGGAGACTTTCAAGCCCCACCTGGATGTGTCCCTGTGTACCCTGCCCTGGGTGCCCCTGCTCTGGCAGGGAGGTTGCATTGGATGAGCTCTGGAGGTTCCTTCTAACTTTTACCATTCTATGACCTCTGACATTCAGAGCAGGGCAAAGTGATGCTAATGCCTGTTGTTAGAAGATAAATGACTGTAAATATATTTGATAAGGTCAGAAAAATACTTTCCCAAATGGGTCTCCACCTGCAGATCTGGACACAGGTCTGGACACAGTTTCTAGCCAGGGGCTTTAAGATCTGTGTTCTAGGCTCACTGTCTGGGTTGAAAGAGTTATTTGTTTCCCCTTCTGAGGGGTATTTCGTTTGGGTATTTCCCTTTAGGAAACGCAGACACAATCTGCAATGAAAGCAGCTCCCAGACAGATGTGCCCCAGCTGTGACTGATGACTTGTCCTCAAGAATGCTACTCACACAACCTCACCCAAGAGCGCTTAAAGGGAGGAGAAAAACACAGCGCCCATGCTGCAGCCCCATCTAGTGCAGGAGTGAGAATACTTCATCACTGACAAGTGTACTGCTGGGATGTATGAGGTCAGGATGTATGTTGCCCAGGAGGTTATGGGATGTTTCTTGAGGTGTACAGCAAGCTACACTGCCATACATTCTAGTTAGAGCCTGGTGAGACAGCAGCGTGGAACAGTAGGGGTCTGGTGTCAGAAGGCTTCTGAGGAGCAGCTGAGGGAGCTGGGGGTGTGCAGCCTGGAGAAGAGGAGGCTGAGGGCAGAGCTCATTGCTGTCTGCAGCTCCCCCAGAGGAGGCTGCAGTGAGGTGGGGTTGGGCTCTATTCCCTGGTATTGGGTGATAGGAGGAAATGGCCTGAAACTGTGCCAGGGGAGGGTTAGGCTGGAGACAAGGAAAAATGTCTTTGCTGCCAGAGTGGTCAGGGATTGGCAGAGGCTGCCCAGGGAGGTGGTGGAGTCCCCATGCCTGGAGGTGCTCAGGAGGCCCGTGGCCATGGCACTGTGTGACATGGTTTAGTGGCCATGGTGGGGTTGAACTTGGTCATCTTGGAGATCTTTTCCAGCTAAAACAAACCCACAATTCTATGAGAGCAGAGGCTGACACCCCTCAGGCTGTGCTGCCATCCAGTGTGACCTGGCCAGGCTGGTGTGGCACCTTGGGACACAGTTTAAGGGCCATGGTGGTCTTAGGTTGATGGCTGGACTGGACACAGTGTTCCAGGTGTGGTCTCACCAGGGCAGAGCAGATGGGGAGGAGAAGCTGCCTAGAGCTGCAGCACACACCTGGTAGGGCTTGGTCAGCCCTAGCCATGGCATTAGGTATTACAATGCTCAGGAACCAGGCACAAACAGCATCTGCAGGCTGAAAGCCTGAAGCTTAGGACAGCTCAGAGGATGGAAACAGATCTCTGCTGTGTGAACTGCAGTGAAACCTGTCAAGTGCCCTTGTCCTGGCACACACAGCCCCTGTCAAAACTCCCTCCCCAGCTCTCCTGGAGCCCCTTCATGTACTGGGAGGCATCTCTAAGGTCTCCCTGGAGCCTTCTCTTCTGCAGGCTGAACAGCTCCCACTCTCCCAGCCTGCCCCTGTGGGAGAGATGCTCCATTCCTCTGATCACCTTTGTGGCCCTCCACTGGACCCACTCTTGCTGTGCTGGAGGCCACCGAGCTGGACACAGCAGCCCAAATGCAGCCCTCCCCTCAGTTCAGAACTCTACATGAACCACTTCCCAGCGCCACAGCCACACCACCACGGTGCACATTCCTCACCGGCATCAACCTCAGCGTGAGTGCTGAGTCCAACCCCTCAGGTGCAGCAGCAGAGCTCAACATGCACTTAGCACAATGCTGGATTCTTTCTGTGCAACCTGACATAGGAAACCTGCTCCCTCCAGTCTGCTCCTCAGCCATTCTTTGGTGGCCAGCAGAAGCTGCTATGGCTGCAAGCACAGCCTGGGGAGCAGGGCAGAAACCAGCACTTCAAGCTGACACATTTCATAGAATCACAGACTCACAGCCACAGGCAGGCTGGCAAAGCCCCTCAGGAGAACCGAGTCCAACCTAGAACCCTACTCTACAAGATTCACCTTAGCCCTAAGCACCACATCCAAGAGTGGACTGGGTTGGAATGGGCCTCCAAAGCTCATCCAGTCCAACTCCCCTGAAGTCAGCAGGGACATCCTCAACCAGATCAGGCTGCCCAGAGCCTTGTTGAGCCTCATCTTTGAATACCTTCAGAAATGGGACCTCAAATACCTGTCTAGGCAACCTGTTCCAGTGTTCCAGCACTCTCCTGGTGCAGAACTTGTTCCTAACATCCAATCTCAATTTCATTTCAAACCATTGCCCTCGCCCTGTCCCTGCAGGCCTTTGCAAACAGTCCCCCTGCAGCCTGCTTGCAGCCCCTTCAGGTCCCGGCAGGCTGCTCTAAGGTCTCCCCGGGGCCTTCTCTTCTCCAGGCTGAACCCCCCCAGCTCCCTCAGCCTGTCCTCCAACCCCCTCCTCTGCACCCCCTCCATCAGCTCCATGCCCTGACAGGTCTCAGCAGGACACAACCCCAAAGCACCCTACCAGTAGTCGTAGCTCTCATCCCAGTTGTCGAAGTGCACCAGGAAACGATTGTCCACCATGTCTGTCACCGTGGCCACGCAGATGAAAGTTGGGTTCTTCTTGTCCACAGCCTCCAGCTTCATCCCCACACGGAATCCTGATGGGATCACTGTCTGCATAAAGGCATTGAATGGAGGACAAGTGCTGTATATCTAGGAATGTCCCCAGTGCACCCAGGAATGTCCCCAGTGCATCCAGGAATGTCCCCAGTGCCCACAGTCAAAGCATCCATGGAGCACTGTGTGCAGCTTTGGAGCCCCCAACACAAGCAGGACATGGAAGTGTTTGAGCCAGTCCAGAGGAGGCCACCAAGATGCTCAGAGGGCTGCAGCAGCTCTGCTGTGAGGACAGGCTGAGAGAGTTGGGGCTCTGCAGCCTGGAGAAAAGAAGGATTCCAGGAGACCTTGGAGTGGCCTTGCAGGATCTGCAGAGGGCTCCAGGAGGGCTGGGGAGGGACTATTGACAAGGTCTGGGAATGGCAGGAGGAGGAGAAATGGGTTTGAAGTGGCAGAGGGGAGACTGAAACTGGATGTTAGGAAGAAGTTGTTTGCAGTGAGGGTGGTGAGATACTGGCACAGGTTGCCCAGGGAGGTTGTGGAGCACAGAAGCACCGAATGTGATCTTTGATTAGATTCTGGGAGGTGTTCAGGACCAGGTTGGATGAGACCTTGAGCAACCTGTTCTAGTGGGAGATGTCCCTGCCTATGGCAGGGGGCTGGAACTGGCTGAGCTTTGAGGTCCCTTCTAATCTGAACCGTTCTGTGATATGGGCTGTGAGTCTGCACCACACCACAGAGGAGCACAGCAGCAAGGTTCCCTTAGTAACAAGTGAGTACTCACTGCATTCTGGTTTTCAAACAGTGCCTTAGGAGCAGCCTGAGCCTTGCATGCCTTCAGGTAGGAGGGCCAGCTGAACTCTTCTTCTTTATATCCTAAAGGAGGGTCAGAAGAGAAGGGCAAGGAATGACAGGCAGAAGACACAAGGTGCATGCAGTCACTTGACCATAACTGATGAACCTGATTTTCACATCCAGTTTTGAACTCCTTTTTCCAACTGCAAAGCTGCAGAGGTTCTGTACTATTAGCTACTGACTCTGAATCAACTGCACTGGTGAAATGTACTTGTAAAGTAGTTAGGAAGTGTGCCCTGCTGGGAGCTCAGAGGTCTCTCAGGGAGCCCTGGTTTGCAGTATCAGACATTTTAGCAGGACATACTTTAGAGCAGCTTAGAGAGTCCAAAAGGAAGCTGATGAGGCTTGTCCCCCAGGTTTTGTCACCTCTCTGCAGGGTGGGCTGAGCTCCCTTAGCTAAATGTCAAGCTGCCTTTCCACTAAGCAAGGCAAACTCCCTGCTTTCCTGAGCTGCACATTATTAGCTTCGTGTAGCTGCCTACGACTGACATTTGAACTGCTCCTCATCTTCAGCTGGGCAGAAGAACAGCCACATAAACAAAGCACTAGGCAAGATCTCACAGGAGATTCCAGCTCAGCTTCAACTTCACCTTCAAAACAAGCTGGGGAATATTTCTCACAAGATCACTGCCCTGTCCCTGAGCTCCAACCTCCCTGTCCTGGCTGTCAGGGGAACTGAAGGTCCCCAAGAAGCAGAACGTTGAGAGGCAGCCTGGAAACTAAACTCCCTCTTTCCTTTTACATTTCAACCTTACTCTTTGAAACAAGAGCACAACCCTGGTTAGTCTGTGCCAACACATCCATAATGATGGTGATCAACATCCAGCACTGAAAATATCCCAAGAGCTTCTCAAGAGCTTCCACTGAAGGATTCTCAGCTGCCTGCAAGACCTCAGTTTAAGCACACATGTCACCAGCAGGCTGCCACTTCGTTTGCAGCAAGCATTCATTTGGGACCTAGGTTTGCTGCTTAAGTTCCCTTCCTAATACCTTATGAATCACTTCTGGCTCATTTTGTTCTGCTTCTTTGAATTTCCACTGAATAAAAAAGGTAGAACTTCAGCTTCAAGATTTTAAGGAGACATCAAGTGGAGCTGAACTTGCTGCATTCAAATCCTCTCCAGGAATAAAAAGGTTTCTGCTAAAAAGATTAAATCATTCCAGGAAGAAAGGGATCTCAGAGCTGTGGCAAGCACAAGCAGTGCACACTCAACAATACCTTTAGGTGGATGAAGCTTGTGACCTGTCCTCTCACACCAGCCCACAGGATGGATGTCTGAGGAATCAGCGTTCACCCAGAAATCGTAACAGTCTGGGTACCCATCGAAGTGGAGTCGGATTCTGTAGCCACAAACCTAGGAGCAAGGATGGACAACAGCCAACACAGGACCACAGGATGTTAGAGGTTGGAAGGGACCTCTGGAGATCTTCAAATCCAACCTCCCTGCCAGAGCAGGACCAGAGAATTTATCTCAGGTCACACAGGAACACATCCAGATGGGGCTGGAAAGGTTCCAGAGAAGGAGACTCCACAACCTCTCTGGGCAGCCTGTGCCAGGGCTCTGGACCCTCACAATCCAGAAGTTCTTCCTCATGTTGAGGTGCAACTTCCTGTGCTGCAGTTTCTGTCCAGTGCCTCTTGTCCTGTGGCAGGGCACAGGTGAGCAGAGGCTGTCCCTGTCCCTTCCTTCCTGCCCCCCAGCCCTCAGCTATTGGCAGACATTGCTCAGATCCCTCTCAGCCTTCTCCTCTGCAGACTAAGCAGCCCCAGGGCTCTCAGCCTCTCCTCAGCAGGCAGTGTTGCAGTCTCTTCAGCAGCAGCCCTCCTCTGAACTCTCTCCAGTAGATCCCTCTTGAACTGGGGAACACAGAACTGGATGCAATATTCCAGGTGGGGTCTCACTAGGGCAGGGTAGAGGGGGAGGAGAACCTCTCTGGATCTGCTGGCCACACTCTTCCGAATGCACTCCAGGGCCCTGCTGGCCCTCTTGGCCACAAGGGCACACTGCTGTCCATGCAGGACTTGTCCTGCAGGACTCCTGGGTCCTTCATAAGCTTTTAAGATGTATTCCCTCCAGCTAACAGCTTCTGTTCAGTTCCATGTCTGATGACAGTGTGTTTTAAGTCAGCCTTTCACTTCTGCTCAAGGCAGCACTGGCTGCACGAATTCATTTGCCAAGCACAGCCATTCCCAGCCTGAGTGCCTCCTCTTCTGGTGGAAAGCATTCACCAGAGGATGCCATCAGTGCTCCAAGCCTCTTCTGCTCAGCATCAGACCAGAACAGATTGCCCAGAGAAGAGCATGAACACATCTGACACAGCCATGGCCAAAGTGCAGGTAGTGCTGCAGTGAGGCTGTCCCAATTACTCACAGACTCACAGCATGCCAGGGTGGAAGGGATCTCAAGGATCATCTGCTCCAACCTTTCTAGGTGATAGCAGAGCTGAAAGGAGCTGCCCCAGCACCCTGCCACGCTGAGTCCTCAAACTGCCCAGTGCAGGGCACTCCACTGCTTCCCCTGGGAGATGATTCCAGTGTCTGACTGTGCTCAGGGGCAAACATTTTCTTCTGGAGTCCAATGGGACTCTCCCCAGCAGTAACCTGTCCCCCTTGCCTTTCCCATGGCACTCCTTGTACCAAGGGAGTCACTGACTACCAGGAAATTCGTTTAGAAAGCACTCAGGCATGAGGATTTCTGCAGCTGCATCTCAAAGCACAGCTCTGGGGGCATTCTGAAATCCATGTTTGTTTTGCCTATAGAGAAAGGAGAGCACTTGGCCATCAGTGAGTTCAACAGAGTGCTAATGAGAACTGCCAGTGAAGATGAAAAGCCAGTGGAGGTATCCTCTACAGCCTGATGATTCCTTGAAGTCCCAAGTTAACCACTGAGTGGAAGAGAAAGATGGGACACAGTCTTCTCTCTGCTGAAGTTGACTACATCCTCCCGAGCACCAACTGCTGTAACTTGCCTGCAGACACCACTGAAAATCTCTTGACATCAAAATCACATCAAAGTCATCCTTACTTCTAATTAGTTTACACTCTGTCAGAACTGTCAGAGCTCTGTGGAATTCAGGTGATGCTGCAGGCCAGCACAACCCCACAGTTGGTGCTGAGCACAAGGCAGACTGGAAATAATCAGCCACAAGAAAATGGGAGAGGTACCCACAGAAGTGGGATCTGACTGGGGCCAGCAAGAGAGCCAGAAATAGGAATACAGAAGCTGTTAAAATCTGAACTGCAAAATTAGAGCTGCTGGAATAGCAGTGCTAGAGAGCAGAGTGCCTGCTAATTCCTCTTGCCCCAATTTCACTGCTAAAACAACCCCAAAAAAGGACTCTGGGTAAAACTACAGCAAAATCAAAGCAAGGTGTGTCTGAAACTCTAAACAAAGCTTCTCAGCTACACCATTAGAAGCAAAGAAGCCTCTCAGCAGCAAGCTTCAGAAATAACAATGAATACAAATCAAATCAAAGCTGCAGCAAAAAGCCAAGTGGAGTTTCCACTGTGCCACAGCTTTTGTGCTTCTGTCTCATGGCACAATGGCAATTTCTCAGCATTTCCCAGCTACCAGGATGTGTGGGGCTGGGAGTCTGCTCAGGGAAAGTCAGCAGCTGCTGGCAGCAAGGTTGGAACTAGATGATCCTTAAAGTCCTTTCCAGCCCAAAACATCCTGTGATGCTGGAGCACCTTCACTATGGGGACAGGCTGGGAGAGTCGGGGCTGTCCAGCCTGGAGAAGAGAAGGCTCCAGGGAGACCTCAGAGCAGCCTTACAGTACCTGGAGGGGCTCCAGGAGAATCGAGGAGGGACTTTCAACAAGGGCTGGGAGTGCCAGGATGAGGGACAATGGCTTTGAGCTGGGAGAGGGGAGAGGGAGAGTGGAGATGAGGGAGAAATTCTTTAGAGCGAGGGTGGTGAGACACTGGCACAGGTTGCCCAGGGAGGCTGTGGATGCTCCTGCCTGGAGTGTTCAAGGCCAGGTTGGATGAGGCCTTGGGCAGCCTGTGCTGGTGGAGGGTGTCTGTGCCTGAAAGAGCTGTAACCCACCTGCAGCAGAGAAGTGTCAGGCATTTGCATGTGAGTGGAGCAGCTGTAAACAGCACAGGCTGAATTCTGTGACAGTGTTGGCTATCAGTTGCCACACTCCTGCTTTTTTCTAGTTCTCTTCCCTTTTAACTCTAGATTTAAACTGCAGGATGACAGAAAGCACAGCCAGAGCTCAGCCAGCTGGTGTAGCTGTTTCTCTAGTTAGATATGTGCACAAGACACTGCTGCATGGCCCCTGCAGATACTCTTCACAGGTAAACTTGATACAGAGATACTCATTCAAAAGGCATCTTCCTACACTCAGTTTCTGTCTGCCTCTTTAGGCAGGAGTGAGCCCTTCCAGCTGCTGCTGCTTGGGTTCAGTCTCTGCTCTGCTTACCTCAGCCACCGTCAGCACGCAGTACATGGACTGGTGCTCAGGATCCACACCCTCCAGCTTCATCCCTGCTTTGAATCCATTCTTGTTGTATGGGAAAGACTGATACTGCAAGGGAAAGAAGAGTTTCAGTGCCTCTGAAAGCACACCAGAGCAAGACAGAACAACCTGAGAAGGGCAAGAACAAGGTTCACGTGCTCATGCTTCTGGAAAAAACACTACAAGATGGTAAAATGTTTGGCAGCTCTACAAACACAGCAGTCAAAAGGAGAAACTGAAGGGTGGCTGGAAAACCACCCTGAGACCCGAAGCTCTTAACACTTGAGAGTGCTTAAGGAAAATAGGAAGAGTTAATGGAAAAGTTCATCAGGGGCAAGCAGATAGCAGCATCTGCCCTCAGATTCTCTCAGTGACTGTCAAGGTCAGAACATTACTAGCAACCATCAAACAATTCATCAAGGGAAAGCAGGAGACATCACCTGAGAATGCCCAGGGGGCTGGAGCACCTCTGCCAAAGGACAGGCTGAGGGAGCTCGGTGTGTTCAGCCTGGAGAAGGCTCCAGAGAGACCTAATAGCAGCCTGCCAGTACCCAAAGGCTGCAGAGGGACCTGGGGCTCTGGGGTGATGAAAAGCTCAACAGGAGCCTGCAGTGTGAGTGCAGCCCAGACAGCAACCCTGTGCTGGGCTGCAGCAAGAGCAGTGTGGGCAGCAGGGCAAGGGAGGGGATTCTGCCCCTTTACTCTGCTCTCCTCAGACCCCACCTGGAGTACTGTGTGCAGTTCTGGAGCCCCCAGCACAAGAAGGACATGGAACTGCTGGAGCCAGTCCAGAGGAGAGCCACGAAGATGCTCAGAGGGCTGCAGCAGCTCTGCTATGAGGACAGGCTGAGAGAGTTGGGGCTCTGCAGCCTGGAGAAGAGAAGGCTTCCAGGAGACCTTAGAGTGGCTTTGCAGTATCTGAAGGGAGCCTACAGGAAGGCTGGGGAGGGACTATTGACAAGGTCTGGGAATGTCAGGACGAGGGGGAATGGGTTTGGACTGGCAGAGGGGAGATTTAGACTGGATGTTAGGAGGAAGTTCTTTCCAGTGAGGGTGGTGAGACACTGGCACAGGTTGCCCAGGGAGGTTGTGGATGCTTCCTCCCTGGAGGTGTTTAAGGCCAGGCTGGATGAGGCCTTGAGCAACCTGCTCTAGTGGGAGGTGTCCCTGCCTATGGCAGGGAGTTGGAGCTGGATGATCCTTGCCTTGAGGTCCCTTCCAACCTAAACCATTCTATCATTCTCTAAGTTCTGCATCAGGAGGGTGCTGCAACAGGTTGCCCAGGCAGGCAGTTGTGGCCCCATCCCTGGAGATACTCAAGGTGAGGCTGAACAGAGCTCTGGGCAACCTGATCTAGTTGAGGATGTCCCTGCTGACTGCAGGGGGTTGGAGTGGATGAGCTTCAGAGGTCCCTTCCAACTCAAACCATTCTGTGATTTGCCCTCAACTTCTTTCATTGTCAATAAAAGATTTTCAATAAACTCTTTGGTCTTCAGCCTGCACAGGACACTCTGAAACCTTCCTGCTTATTCATCCCTACACAAAGGATTGAGTCGTTGGAGCAAGCAGAACAAAATGAAAGCAAAGAACAAACTGCAAGGAGAGAATCATCACCAAGCAAGAGCAGAAGTACACAGCTGAGATGTGTTCACATGCTGCCAGGTTTTGCAAGAGGAGAGAACAAACAGCATGGAAGCTCTGTGGATTTGCATATGGAGCTCTCTTCCAAGCCAGAGAGACAGCACTAGGGAAGGCACTGGAATGACAAACGGCACAGCCTACCAGAGCAGGCAAAGGACAAGCACGAGGTGCTGGGGTGACATCCCAGCAGATGACAGGCAAGGGGGGAACAGGCCAGACTGGGATTTGATGTAGGATGAAACTGCAATGTCAGCAGGAGCTGCAGAAAGAGAAGTAGCAGAACCAAGGCAAGCCAGAGGATGGATGAGCTCCGCAGCACCTTTGGGGACGCGTTTGCAGAGCATGAAACAATGAGGGCTTGCAGCAGCTTCACAGCTGCAGAGGTCAGAAGGGAGGAGTGGAACTTGCAGGCTTGGAAAAGCCTCAGCTGCACCTGTAGGGCCCAGCACAGAGGCTTGCATCAGGGAAATAACCCCAGAGGCTGTCACTTCAAGAGGAAGTTAAGAGGACACAAGCAGGTGGACAGATGGTGGCAGTGCAGTGGCTGTGGTTTATCCTGATCTCAGGAAGGCATCTGGCACAGTCTGCTGCAGCATCCTTGCAGCTCAACCAGGGCAGTGTGCTCTGAGTGCCCGGGGAGTGAGGTGGGTCTGAGCTGGCTGAAGGAAAGCAGTCAGAGAGCTGTAGTCAGTGGGATTGAGTCTAGCTGCAGGCCTGTATCTAGTGCTGGGGCCAGGACTACTGAGTCTATTCATCAGCAAGCTGAGGGCACAGAGGCACTGTCAGCAGCTTTGCTGAGACACCAAACTGGGGGCAGTGGCTGACAGCTCTCAGGCTCTGCTGCCATTCAGAGGCACCTGGGCAGGCTGAGAGCTGGGCAGGGAGAAATGGGATGAAGTCCAACAAAGACAAGGGCAGAGTCCTGCCTCTGGGAGAGCACAGCCCCATGGACCAGTACAGGCTGGGGACTGAGCTGTTGCAGAGCAGCACAGAGGAAAGAGACCTGGCAGTGCTGGTGGACAAGAGGATGGCCATGAGGCAGCAATGTGCCCTGGTGGCCAAGGAGGCCAAGGGCATCCTGGGGTGGATTAGAAGGTGAATGGTGAGTAGGTCAAGAGAGGTTCTCCTCCCCCTGTGCCCTGCCCTGGTGAGGCCACAGCTGGAATGCTATGTCCAGTCCTGGTCCCCTCAGGTCAAGAAGGACCTCAGGGAACTGCTTGGAAAAGTCCAGCCCAGAGCCCCCAAGCTGCTGCAGGCAGGGGAAGCTCTCCTGTGAGGCCAGGCTGAGGGAGCTGGGGCTGGGAGCTGGAAGCAGAGCAGCCTGAGGGCTGCCCTCAGTGCTGTGCTAAGGATGTGCAGGGCAGTGTGGGGAGGATGTAGCCAGGCTCTGCCTGGAGCATAGGAGGTGTCAGGGGAACAGGAGGGAAACTTTGTCAGTGTGAGGCTGCTGGAGGCCTGGAGCAGGCTGCCCAGAGAGGCTGTGGGGTCTTTTTCTCTGGAGACTTTCAAGGCCCATCTGGATGTGTTGCTGTGTGCCCTGCCCTGGGGGATGCTGCTCTGGCAGAGAGGTTGGACTGGATGACCTCTGGAGGTCCCTTCCAAGCCCTGACATTGTGATTCTGTGAATTCTCTGAGCAAGCCAAGGAAGAGCACTCACTGCACATAACTCACCCTGCTGACAGCTGATGAAGAGGATTATTTTACTGACTAGGGTTTCCCTCCCAGGCAAGTGTAAAATCTTCATATGCTTTTCTGGGGTTGGACTTGGGGTTTTTTAACCTCAAATCCATTTCCCAAAGATGCCATGATCCTGGGTGATAGACAGATTTAAAGTTCAGGAGGTCATACCTCTTTGAAAAGCTTAGTGGGTACTGCAATGGCCTTTTCCTCCTCCAGGTAGGATGCCCAGCACCAAGCTTGCCTTCCTTTAGAGGGTACAGCTGCAAAGAAGTGCACAACAGCAAAACAATTCTGTAACTGCTAACTTCTGCAGAGAAGGGGGGAAAAAAAGACCAACACTTTCAAGTTCCTAACACAGCCTTCTCAAATCTACATCTCACTGATTGCATTTCTGCTGCTTCTGAGGACTTATTCCAGGAAAAGTAAAAGGAAGCTCTGAGTATTGATGCAAAGCTCAAGATGAGCCTGCAGTGTGAGTGCAACCCAGACAGCAACCCTGTGCTGGGCTGCAGCAAGAGCAGTGTGGGCAGCAGGGCAAGGGAGGGGATTCTGCCCCTTGGCTCTGCTCTCCTTACACCTCACCTGCAGTCCTGGGTGCA
>WAAF01000941.1:23802-46309 GCA_013400475.1 Tricholaema leucomelas
CCAGGGAGGTTGTGGAGCACAGAAGCACCCAATGGGATCAAAGATCCCATTGGGTGCTTCTGTGCTCCACAACCTCCCTGGAGGTGTTCAGGACCAGGTTGGATGAGGCCTTGAGCAACCTGTTCTAGTGGGAGATGTCTCTGCCTATGGCAGGGGGCTGGAACTGGCTGAGCTTTGAGGTCTCTTCCAATCTAAACCATTCTACATTTAACTGCACCAAGGGCATGAAGGTTCCTGGTTTCTAGAGGAAGGTTTCCAGCAGTTCAAATCTGCCTTACTGAGAAGGAAAAGCTCTTTCAGGTAAGAGCTTAGGAATTCTTGTCCCCTCTTCCTTTTCCCCTAGTGCTCTTAAAAATTAAGCTATTGAGTCTGCAGATGTCTAAGATCAGTTCAAAACATAAAGCAGCTCACTTTTATTATTTGTTTTTCTGAGAACTTCCTTTCCTGGAAAGCATTTTCAGCTGGACAGAGTCCTTGTGACATTCTGGGAGGCTTTATTCTTTACCAAGATTCAGAATATGTCTAAGCTACTTCAGCCCTCTGTAGTTTGCTGGGCTGGGGAGGAGATGCAGAGATCTCAGTTGCCTTCAGGCCATCCAAACTGACAGCACTGCTCTCTGCCCCTAGCATGCCATGGAGTCAGAGAGCCTCAGAATGGTTTGGGGTGGAAGGGACTGGTACCAGGAATTCTGGCAGCTTCTCTGCTGCAGCTGAAACATTTCTGATCTGTGGAGATGGATTCAGGGAGTCACAGGATGGTTTGGGGTGGAAGGGACCTTTAAGATCATCCAGTTCCAACTCCATGCCATGGGTAGGGACACCTCTCACCAGCACAGCTTGCTCAAGGCATCATCCAGCCTGGCCTCAAACACTTCCAGGCAGGGGCATCCACAACCTCCCTGGGCAACCTGTGCCAGTGTCTCACCACCCTCACTCTAAAGAATTTCTTCCTCATCTCCACCCTTACTTTCCCCTCTCCCAGCTCAAAGCCATTGTCCCTTGTGCTGTCACTCCCAGCCCTTGTTGAAAGCCCTTCTCCAGCTCTCCTGTAGCCCCTCCAGGTACTAGAAGGCTGCTCTGAGGTCTCCCTGGAGCCCTGTCTGATCCTGCTCTGGCAGAGGGTTGGACTGGATGATCTGTGGAGGTGCCCTCCAACCCCAATGTTCTATGACTCGATCACCACCTGCTAGCTGAAGGTCAGTAACCTCCTCAGCACTAACTGCACTGCCCCCCCAGCCCCCAGCACTGACTCTGGGGGAATGTAAGCAGACTGTAACAAGTCAATCACTCCACACTATCAAAGCAGGTTGGGATTTACCCAGCCCTCAGCTATCCCATTTAAGAGCTGTGCTGCTCAGCACAATTATCCACAGTGATGTGCTTGGCTCTGAATATAAATTGGTCTTTTATCTCCAACCTCTTGTGCTGAGCTGACATTTTCCCAAGGCAAAAGAAAAGAAGCAAGAAGAAATCTGTGCAGATGATTCTGCCAGGGGCCTGCAGTGATCTGTAGCTGCCTTCCAATAACTGAAGGGATCCTACAGGAAAGCTGCAGAAGACATTTCCCATTTCCTGAGGAGGTCTAGAGTCAGGCCAAGGGGCAATGGTTTAGAGCTGAGGCAGAGCAGGGTTAGGCTGGAGCTGAGGAAGAAGTTGTTCAGTAGGAGGGTGGTGAGACACTGACGAAGGGTATCTAGGGGGGTTGTGGCTGCCTCCTACCGGGAGGTGTTGAAAGCCGGGCTGGATGGGGCCTTGAGCAAGCAAGTCTACTTGAGCAGTGTCCCTGCCCATGGCAGAGGGCTTGGAGTAGATGATCCCTGACGGAGTAGATGATCCCTGAGGTCTCTTCCAACCTAAGCCATTCCAGAGCTTCCACAAAGTATTGGCTTGGTCCTTGTATGCCAGAATCAGAGACACATTCTGGTTGGAAAAGACCCTGGGGACCATCAAGTCCAACTGAGAACCTCACTCACCAAAGTTCACCCCTAAACCATATCCCCAAGCACCACACCTAAACAACCTTCAAACACAGCCAGGGTTGGTGCCTCCACCCCCTCCCTGGGCAGCTCATCCCAGTGCCTGACCACTCTTGCTGGGTAAAAAAGGAACAATCTCACCCACTTCTCATCACCTCAGCTCTGCAAACAGCTGTAGCAATGCTAGGCTGTATTTCAGGAGGAATTCTGCCTCCAGAGGAGGATCTTCCATAACATTTCTGTGTTGTATCCTCACTCGGTGTTCCAGCAGCCTCCTGTGCAGCAGAGCTACTTGGGAGCTCTGCTACTCTGTGCCCATCAGTGGCCTGGCAACTTCTGGTACTGGCTCTCAGCCTACTGGAAGCAACACTCCAGAGGGCAAGCTGTGGGTCTGTGCTTGGTGTACCACTGAGGTCTAAGAGCTGCTGATTCCCTGCTTCTTCCTGAAAGTATCTTTCAGACAGACAGCCTGAGCAAGCCTCACTCATCCCAGATATGTCCTATTAAGCTGCTTGATGCAGTGGATGTCCCTTTGGGCTGATTACAGCAATTATTCCTAAACACTTCCATCAATGTGCCTATTTCCAGCAGATTCTGTAGATACTAAATTGATCTCCAGGGAAACAAAGGCAAACTTCCACTGCTGCTTCATACAGATCTTGCCACAGCTGGGAATTCAATGGAGCTGATTCCCTTTAATGCTGGGCTGGGAAGAAAGCTCCTAACATGTGCATCAACTAAAGGTACCCTCACTGAGTGCTCCTCTGGGCTGCCAGAGGTAAACAACCTGGCTCTGGGTAAAGGGAAGGAATTCTCAAGTCATGGAATCATAGAATGGTTTAGGTTGGAGGGGACCTCAAGGATCATCCAGTTCCAAACCCTTCTGCCAGAGGCAAGGACACCTCCCACTAGAACAGGTTGCTCAAGGCCTCATCCAGCCTGGTCCTGAACACCTCCCTGGGCAACCTGTGCCAGTGTCTCACCACCCTCAACCTGTGCCAGTGTCTCACCACCCTCAACCTGTGCCAGTCTCTCACCACCCTCACTGTAAACAACTTCTTCCTAACATCCAGTTTCAGTCTCCCCTCTGACACTTCAAACCCATTCCTCCTCCTCCTGCCATTCCCAGACCTTGTCAATAGTCCCTCCCCAGCCCTCCTGGAGCCCTCTGCAGATCCTGCAAGGCCACTCCAAGGTCTCCTCCAAGCCTTCTCTTCTCCAGGCTGCAGAGCTCCAACTCCCTCAGCCTGTCCTCAGAGCAGAGCTGCTGCAGCCCTCTGAGCATCTTGGTGGCCTCCTCTGGACTGGCTCCAACACTTCCATGTCCTGCTTGTGTTGAGGGGTGAGTCGTGGGGTTACTTTCTCAGTCTTCACTTGGCTCACTCAGTTCTTCAATCCTTAAAACTTACCTGGCACTTTGCTGTTCTAGAAATAAGAAATGCATTCAGTGTGGAACACAAATTCAGTGTAGGACACAGCAAGAGATGGGTACCACCTAAAGAACTTCTCCCTGGTATCAGGAGATAGAACAAGAGGAAATGGCTTGAAATTGTGGCAGGAAGGTTTAAGTTGGAGATGAGGAAAAATGTCTTTGCTGCAAGAGTGGTGAGGGATTGGCACAGGCTGCCCAGGGAGGTGGTGGAGTGCCCAAGCCTGGAGGTGTTACAGAAACCTGTGGCCATGGCACTTGGGGCCATAGTTTAGTGGCCATGGTGGTGCTGGGTGAAGGGTTGGACTCAGTGACTAAAGGGATTTTCCAAGGAAAACACTTCTGTGGTTCTGTGGGCATTGGGAATGTTCAGCCCTGAGAAGGCTGCAGGGAGACCTTAGAGCAGCCTGCCAGGGGGCTTGCAAGAAAGCCACAAAGGACCTTTGGCCTAGGGCTGGGAGTGCCAAGATGAGAGACAGTGGCTGTGAGCTGGAAGAGGGGAGACTGAGAGTGGAGATGAGGAAGAAATTCTTCAGAGTGATGGTGGTGAGACACCGGCACAGGTCTCCCTGGGAGGCTGTGGAGCACAGAAGCTCTGATCACATTCTGTGCTCCACAACCTCCCTGGAGGTGTTCAAGGCCAGGATGGATGAGGCCTCGAGCAACCTGGGCTGGTCCCTGCCCATGGCAGGAGGTTGGAACTAGAGGATTTTAAGGTCCCTTCTAAGACAAACCATTCTGTGATCCTGTGATTCTCTGGCATGATAGAGGTGTCAGCTTTGATGGCCTGGAGGAAAGAGGTCAATCAATGCCTCTGCACCCCAAGCCCAGCCCATTCTATCAGTCTATGAACTCTGTGATGCTGTGCACTGAGAGTTGAGGTTTTTGTTTCAGAGTCTAACTTACTTTGTTTCAAAACTGTTATATCTCCTTTCCTTTTCCTTCTGGCTCTCTGTGAGACTCTCAAGATCCTTCCTTCAGGTTTGTCTTCCTAAATAAAGAGAAGAGGACAGTAAATAAGAGCATATCATTAGTGCAGGAGCCCAGAGCAGTAAATACCAGAGACTCCTAAAGTTTCTCTGTGCCCTAAATTAAATGGCCCTGACATAGCTCTCCCTCACAACAAACAAACCTGCAGACGTCTAACAAGTGCCAAGCCAGACAGGAGTGACAGATGACAGCCAGAACAGTGGAGCTGACAGACAGAAAGGCTCTCAACACCCAGCCCTCAGCCAGGCAGCCTCTGCTGAGCCAGACCACAGAGGCTTCAGCAGGCCTGGCTGCAGCAAAGCTAAGTAGCAGCACCCATGACATGTGCATGCTTCCAGGGGGATGTAAAGAGAACCTCTCACAGCCTCAGTCTGCTTTGTTCTCATATGCACAGCTGCTTCATGAACCACAGAATGGCACCCACCTTCTGCACTGCATTTGGGTGTGCTCACAGCTCTGAGTGCCTCAGCAGAGGCAGTGCTCACTGGGGAGGGCACTGGAGGTAAAGAAGGTGTCCGCTGGCTTCTGGCTAAGGAGAGAGCTACAAACTCCCTTCTGGCAGCTCAGGTGTCCTCAGCTCTGACAGTCTGGCACTTGCAGACCTCTCCCTTCCCCTCCAAACTGTGCCCCTCCCAGCACTCACAGCTACACTACAGGAAACCAACATTATGGGAAGGCACTGTGGCTTTGCCCAGCCTGAAGGCACTGTGGATTTTCCCACCCTTAAGGCACTGAATTTTGCTATCCTGAAAGCACTGTGGATTTTCCTACCCTGGAGGCACTGTGCATTTTCCCATCCTGAAGGCACTATGGATATTCCTATAATTAAGGCACTGGATTTTCCCATCCTGAAGGCACTGTGGGTTTTCCCATCCTGAAGGCACAGTGAGTTTTCCTATCCTGATGCCATATCAGGTCTAGGTTAGTATCATCTTGGTTTAAATTCTTCTGCTGCTCCTGCAGCAGGAGGGAAAGCAGCTACCAAACAGCTCTTAGTGGCGAGAATTGCAACCTCCTGATGAGGCACAACTAAACCGGGAAGGGAACCAAGCAGCTCTGGAGGCTCTGCTGCTGGTGCCACCACTCTGTAGACCGAGGAAGCTACTGCACTGCCACTCAGAGCACAACTGCCGCTGAAGCCCTTGGAGGAGGGGCTCTGTGATCATACTAACAGCCTCATCGGGGCTCTCTTTCTTCTCCTCGTTCTCCCTGGGCTCCTCCTTGAGAGGCAACTTTGCTTTCCTTTTCCGAATGCCTTTGGCATCATCTTCCCCGTTGCATTCCAGGCTGGGCTTCTCCTCCTTTGGTTCTCTGGGAGAAGAGGAACACAAGGACCCAAAGTCAACATTACTTCACTACTCACAGTCACAAAACAAGGGCAAAAGGAGTACCTCTAAAGGTCAAGTGTTTGTAGCTCCCAGGGTACTATATAGTCTTGGAAATAAGCCCTAGGAGGAGAGGCTGAGGGAGCTGGGATTGGTTAGCCGGGAGAAGAGGAGGCTCAGGGCAGACCTTATTGCTGTCTACAGCTACCTGAGGGGTGGTTGTAGCCAGGAGGAGGTTGCTCTCTTCTCTCAGGCAGCCAGCACCAGAACAAGAGGACACAGCCTCAGGCTGCTCCAGGGGAAATTTAGGCTTGAGGTGAGGAGAAAGTTCTTCAGTGAGAGAGTCATTGGCTACTGGAATGGGCTGCCCAGGGAGGTGGTGGAGTCGCCGTCCCTGGAGCTGTTCAAGGCAGGACTGGACGTGGCACTTGGTGCCATGGTCTAGCCTTGAGCTCTGTGGTAACAGCTTGGACTTGATGATCTGTGAGGTCTCTTCCACCCTTGGTGGTTCTGTGACACTGTGATACTGTGATAACTTCTGACAATCACATCTGCCAGAAGAATTCATCTGCTTGATGGACAAGAGCAAGTGCAAGAGGAAAGCTGCCGGCCCCTGCTGAAGCCCCTGCACGTTCTGAACAGGCTGGCTGCTGGGAGATGTGCATGACTCTAGGGCAGCTCACAGGCAGGAAAGCAAAGAGGATTATTCAGACTGACAAATCCAATTGGAGAAAGCTGCTCTGTGCCTGGACAAACTGCTAAACAAGCAACCAGGACAGGAAACTTTGAAGCAGTTAGCTAAAGATGAAGGGAAAAGTACAAGCCCCTGGCTGTTAAAAACTGCCACAGTGCAGCCCTGTGGAGATGCTAACCTAAAGCTGCTTTGCTGGTGAGATCTGACTAGGGCTTGTCCTGCTGCAGAGCAGCTCCATGGAGTCCTGGTGGACAGTTAAGTTACCCATGGACAGCAATGTGCCCTTGTGGTCAAGAGGCACAGTGGCATCCCAGAGTGCATCAAGAAGAGTGTGGCCAGAAGGTCAAGGGAGGTTCTCTTCCCACTCTACTCTGCCCTAGTGAGACCAAATTTGGAGTACTGTGCCCTGTTCTGGGCTCCCCAGTTCTACAGGGACAGGGAACTGCTGGAGAGAATCTAAGAGAGGCTATAACTGGGGGCCTGGCACAGCTGTGTGAGGAGGAGAGGCTGAGAGCCCTGGGGCTGGGTAGCCTGGAGAGGAGAAGGCTGAGAGGGGATCTGAGCAGTGGTTACAAATAGCTGAGGGCTGGGGGGCAAGAAGCAGGGGCCAGGCTCTGTGCAGTGCTGTCCTGGGGTAGGACAAGGAGCAGAAGACACAAACTGGAATCCAGGAAGCTCCACCTCAGTGTGAGGAGAAACTTGTTTGGTGTGAGGGTGCTGGAGGCCTGGAGCAGGCTGCCCAGAGAGGCTGTGGAGTCTTAGCTTCTCTGGAGACTTTTGAGCCCCACCTGGATGTGTTGCTGGGTGCCCTGCCCTGGGTGCCCCTGCTCTGGCAGGGGGTTGGGCTGGATGAGCTCTGGAGGTCCCTTCCAGCCCCTACCATTGTGTGACTGTGAGATAAACTGCACTAGGTGCAAGCAAAGGGCCTGAGGATCTGGAGCATGCTGCTGCTTTCACTCAGTGCCAGCTCAACATGGCTCTTGTGCTTCATTATAATTAACTCCCCACACCAAACATCTCATTACTGATGCTCTTAATTCCAATGATTAGGGAACAGGGTGGCTGCCTGATGCTGATTCATGCATCCCAGGGACTTCTTCACTACTTGCATCCAACAGCAGAACACAGCACACTGAGCCTCAACTCTGCCTTCAACATCAGCATCAGCTAAACCCAAACCCTGTTAATGCAATTCCATGAAAACCAGGGAAAGAACTTCCCAGTCACCAACACATGGCTGCTTAACAGCTCCCTTTGCCCCTCCAACAACACTTTATCCCATGCTGCATTTTCTGCCAGAGACTTGGTTTCTATGTTCTGTAACAGCACCTACTTGTTTTTCCCTTGCTGGGCACATCTCTGGCTGCAAAATTTCCCTTCAGGAACAAATTCTTCCAGGGTCCCATAGTGGTAACAGTTTTCACAGAAAACAAGGCTGTCCATTCTTGCAGTTTCCTTCAACCTCGTGGAGATCCCTGTCCTTTCTGAGAAGGCTGCACCGGGAAAACAAGAAGAGAAACTTCACTTAGGCAAAGGTGATACAGTTCCAGCTGTCCCCAGCAAGCCATGCCAAGCAAAGAGAGAAACAGCAGCCAGGCACAGCACTCTGCTTGATTGATGATTCTGCCCCTTGGCTCTGCTCTCCTCAGACCCCACCTGGAGCAGTCTGTGCAGTTCTGGAGCCCCCAGCACAAGCAGGACATGGAAGTGTTTGAGCCAGTCCAGAGGAGGCCACCAAGATGCTCAGAGGGCTGCAGCAGCTCTGCTGTGAGGACAGGCTGAGAGAGTTGGGGCTCTGCAGCCTGGAGAGGAGAAGGCTTCCAGGAGACCTTGGAGTGGCCTTGCAGGATCTGCAGAGGGCTCCAGGAGGGCTGGGGAGGGACTATTGACAAGGTCTGGTAATGGCAGGAGGAGGAGGAATGGGTTTGAAGTGTCAGAGGGGAGATTGAAACTGGATGTTAGGAAGAAGTTGTTTGCAGTGAGGGTGGTGAGAGACTGACACAGGTTGCCCAGGGAGGCTGTGGAGCACAGAAGCACAGAATGGGATTGAAGATCAAAGGGGTTGGAAGGGAATCAAAGAGCTCATCCAGTCCAACCCCCTGCCAGAGCAGGACCACACAATCTAGCTCAGGTCACACAGGAACACATCCAGAGAGACCTGGGAAGGCTCCAGAGAAGGAGACTCCACAACCTCTCTGGGCAGCCTGTGCCAGGGCTCTGGGACCCTTACAATAAAAGAGTTGAGCTGGAACCTCCTGTGCTGCAGCTTCCATCCATTGCTCCTTGTCCTCTCCCAGGGAGCAACTTTCCTTGAGCAGAAAAGTTGCAAACACCTAAGGGCACGATTTTAAAAGCAGGAAGCATTTTATTTGGCAGACAGAGACTACAGCTGCTGAATGTTGTCACTCAGGAGAAACATAAATGGCCTCAGCACACTGATTTTAAGTGAGCAGGAGCAAGGCAGCAGCACAGACACACACTGCCATGGGTGGTGGCAGCTGAGCAGCAGCCAGGACCATCTGTAGGCAGCTGACAGTGTGCAGCACTCAACCACCAAGGAGCTGGCTGCAGCTAGCAGAGTCTGTGGCAGTCTGGAGAAAGCAGCAGCTAAAACAGCCTCAATAATTCAGAGTAAGAAAGGGAATACTACCCAAATTAAAGAGAGGGGGAAATATTGACTCTGGCCTCAGAACAACACCACAATGGTGACTGTAATTCAACTTCAGATGTTTAGGAGTGGAATTGTTCCCTTCTCACCTAAGCTGCATTTGTTCTCAGACTTACAGCCCAAGAAACAGGTAAGACCATCAGAGATGCTCTGAGCACTAAACCAAAGATGTGTGGGTTGCTTTTTTTCCACCTTGGGAGCAAAGTGATCTATTTAACAAAACACAGAAAACATTTGCAGCCTCTGCACTGACCTTCTTGGGCAGTTGGCACCACCCAGGTTGTGGTAGCAGTTGCCTTTTTAACGCTTTCCATCTCAGTTTCATCCGTGATCACTTCCAGGGCCCCAAATTCATTCACTCTGAACTGTAAAACAAAACAAATGGCACAGAGCATAGTAAAAAGTTCCTAATACTCTGCTCCAAAGGTGTCTTCTCCAGTTCCCCAAGGAAGTCTGCACCTGGTGTCCTCAGCAGTTTATCCAGCTGATCCCTAAGGAAGTGGCAGCAAGCAAAATGCAAACTCCTTTTGTTACCTAAAAAGCTTCATTTGCAACAGACACTGGCACAGAGCTGCCTCCACATGCACTGACATCTAACTTAAACACAGCAACCCAGAGGTCAGGGGAAAGGGGGAGGTGAGGAGCTCTGGTGGGATAAGGAACTGGCTGGAAGGCCATGCTTACAGGTGTGGTCAACAGCTGCATGTCCAAGTGCCAACTGGTGCCCCTCAGGGCTTGGTGCTGGCACCAGTGCTGCTCAACACCTCAGTGACACTGGCAGTGGGACTGGGGCACCTTCAGCAAGTCTGCAGATGACACCGAGCTGTGTGGTGTGGGTGAGAGTGCTGCAGGGAAGGATCCATCCAGAGGGACCTGGACAGGCTGCAGAGCAGGGTCCAAGGCAACATCACAGAATCACAGAATGGTTTAGGCTGGAAGGGACCTCAAGGATCATCCAGCTCCAACCCCCTGCCATAGGCAGGGACACCTCCCACTAGAGCAGCTTGCTCAAGGCCAGGTGCAAGGTCCTGAACCTGGGTCAGGGCAACCCAAAGTAAAAATCCAGGCTGGGTGAGGAGTGGCTCAAAAGCAGCCTTCAGGAGAAGGCCTTGGGGGTGTCAGTTGGTGGCAAAGTGCCCAGCAGCCAGCACTGGTCACTGGCAGCCCAGAGGCAGCTCAGGCTGCAGCCAGAGCAGGGAGAGCAGCAGCACAGGGAGGGGATTCTGCCCCTCTGCTCTGCTCTGCTCAGCCCTCACCTGCAGCACTGCCTCCAGCTCTGGGGAATACAGCACAAGAAGGACCTGGAGCTGCTGGAGAGGGTCCAGAGGAGGCCACAAAGATGCTCAGAGAGCTGGAGAACCTCCCTGTGGAGACAGGCTGAGAGTTGGGGCCGTGCAGCCTGGAGAAGGCTCCGGGGTGACCTCAGAGCAGCCTGCCAGTACCTGAAGGGCTACAGGAAAGCTGGGGAGGGACTTCTGACAAGGGCTGGGGGTGCCAGGATGAGGGACAATGGCTTTGAGCTGGTACAGAGGAGATTGAGACTGCAGAATAGGAAGAAATTCTTTAGAGTGAGGGTGGTGAGACACCGGCACAGGATGCCCAGGGTGGCTGTGGATGCTCCTGCCTGGAGGTGTTCAAGGCCAGGCTGGATGAGGCCTTGAGCAAGCTGTGCTGGTGGGAGGTGTCCCTGCACTTGGCAGGGGCTTGGAACTAAGTGATCTTTAAGCTGCCTTCCAACCCAACCCATTCTAGGGCTCTATGCTCATTAACAGGATCTCCTGGGAGAAGGTGCCACGTCTGCTTTTTGTTGCCAGCAGCAAACCATGCTCCAGTCATGAGGATTTCTGCTCAGGAAAAGGGAACTGAACTTCTGACACAAAAGGTTTGCAGAGCACAGCAGTGTCAGCACCCTCTGCAAAGACAGAGCTCCTCAGCTGCAGAGGGCACACAGGCACACATCTCAGGGCAGTTTGTGAGCTGGTTAATTACAGCTGAAGCTGGCACTAATGTCAGCCAGGAGCAAAGCTCCACAATGCCCCACATGCTGTGCTTGCACGGCAGCACTGGAGCTTAGATCCCTCCTGCTGCCAGCAGAATGGTGTCCTGCAAATGCCATCCTGACTGTAGTGCTGCCAGTGGAGAGCAAACCTCAGCCTCTGCTCACTACCTGGCTTTAAGGCAGCCTTTTGTCCACAACACTCTGCTCTGAAGTGTGAAGAGCTTAACTCTGAGGAGTAACCCCTGCAGCAGCACAGGTGAGGGCTGACCTGATCAAAGCAGCTCTGCAGAGAAGGACCTGGGAGTGCTGCTGGACACTAAGTTCACCACGAGCCAGCAATGTGCCCAAGAAGGGCATCCTGGGGTGCATTGAGAGGAGTCTGGTCAGCAGGCTGAGGGAAGGGCTCCTCTCCTGCTCTGCCCTGGTGAGACCAGACCCGGAGTATCGTGTCCCGTTCTGAGCTTCCAGTTCAAGAGAGACAGAGACCTACTGGAGAGAGTCCAACAGAGGGCTACAGAGCCACTGAGGAGCCTGGAGCAGCTCTCCTGCAAGGAGAGGCTGAGACCTAGCTCTGTCCCCCTTTTTTGCTTACAGCCTCCCCTCTATCAGTGCCAGAGGCCTTCAGCTCCTGCTTGCACACAAACCCAGAGCAGAAATGCCTGCTTTCCCCCACGGCTTCCCCACCAGAGCTGCAGCACTGCTGAGCTCCTCCTGACTGACCAGAAAATGCCTCAGCCCTGGGCAGCTGTAGTCTGCCTTCAGCTGGGAAGGAAAAGCAACAGAACCCTTGTGACAGAGGTTAACTGCTTAAAAGCAGGCTAAGGAGGTGCAGGGAGCATGCTGCAAGAAGCCAGCAGAGGGGATGACCCAGCAGAGCAATGTGCCAACTGCTGTCTGCTGCTGGAAGCATGACAAGGAATCGTGGAATGGGTTAGGCTGGAATGGATCCCAGAGACCATCTACTCCATCCCCCCTGCTATGGGTAGAGACATCTCTCAACTAGACTTGGTTGCTCAAAGCCTCAGCCAACCTGGCCTTGAATGTCTCAAGGGAGGAGGCATCCACAACCCCCCTGGGCAGCCCATCCCAGTCTCAAGCCCCTCACACTGAAGAACTTCTTCCTCAGCTCCAGCCTAACCCTGATTTTCCTCCGTTTCAAACCATTCCCCTTGGCCTGTCTCTAGACACCCTTAGGAGAAGTCCCTCTGCAGACTTCCTGCAGGACCCCTTCAGGTGCTGGAACCCATCTCTAAGGTCCCCCTGGAGTCTTCCCCAGGCTGAACACCCCCAGCTCCCTCAGCCTGTCCTCCTCTGGCCTCACTCCAGCAGCTCTGTGCTGGGGCCAGCAGCACTGCAGGCAGGATTGGAGGTGAGGTCTGAGCAGAGCAGAGCCAAGGGGCAGAATCCCCTCTCCTGCCCTGCTGCCAGCACACAGCTGCCTGCTGGGCTGCCTGGGGGCACTGCTGGCTCCTCCACATCAGTGGTGGTTTGTGTGTCCCTGAAAAGCATCACCTCCAAAAGCCTCTTCTACTTAGAAAGCAGGAAACAAACCCACCCTCAAGTAAAGGTTTTGTCCCTCTATTTCCCCTACTTTGGGGGATCTATTCCTGCTATATGCTTCCCTAAGTACCTGCACAGTCTGGAAGTTCACAGAGGGAAGGAACTGGTGCCACTGAGCTAACTTCAGGGACTGCACCCAGAGCCTTCAGAGGAGTGAAAATTGAAACCACAAAACCCTAAGCAAATACATAAATTTGCCCTGGCTCATAGGGGTTGCCTCCAAACTGTCTTCAGGAAGGTAAAAAGTAGGATCCCTACTGACAGACACAAAGTCAGGCCATCATTATAAAGTTGTTTCAAAACCATCTCATAAAGAAGCCTGATCTGTGTCACTTCATCCTTTACAAGAGGATAAATCATAAAGCTGGTTGAGTGTGGATTTAATCCTTTTGACTGCTGTCAAATGCCTGTTTGCACATGTTAGGTAACCATGCCCATGCCCAGCACATGCAGCCAACAGCCTTCAAACATCAGAAGGCAAAGAAGAAGGCTGTCAACAGGTCCATGTCCAAGTGGAGACCAGTGACAAGTGGAGTCCCTCAGGGATCAGTCCTGGGACCAGTCTTGTCCAACATCTTTGTGGGTGCCATGGACAGAGGCACTGAGTGCAGCCTCAGCAGGTTTGCTGCCCACACCAAGCTGTGTGGTGCTCAGCCAGGCTGGAGGGCAGGGATCCATCCAGAGGGACCTGGGCAGGCTGCAGAGGTGGGCACAAGACAACCTCAGGAGGCTCAACAAGACCAAGGGCAAGGTCCTGCAGCTGGGCCAAGGCAATGCCAAGCACAACTCCAGGCTGGGCAGTGAGTGGCTGGAGAGCAGCCCTGAGGAGAGGGACTTGGGGGTGCTGCTGGAGGAGAAGCTCAGCAGGAGCCAGCAGTGTGCACTTGCAGCCCAGAGAGCAACCAGAGCCTGGGCTGCAGCAGCAGAAGTGTGGCCAGCAGGGCCAGGGAGGTGATTCTCCCCCTCTGCTCTGCTCTGCTGAGACCCCACCTGGAGTACTGCATCCAGTTCTGGAGCCCCTGGGACAAGAGGGATGTGGAGATGCTGGAGTGTGTCCAGAGCAGGGCCAGGAGGATGCTCAGAGGGCTGCAGCAGCTCTGCTGTGAGCACAGACTGAAAGAGTTGGGGCTGTGCAGGCTGGAGAAGAGGAGGCTCCCAGGTGACCTTCTTGTGGCCTTCCAGGATCTGAAGGGGGCTACAAAAAAGCTGGGGAGGGACTTTTGAGGCTGTCAGGGAGTGCCAGGACTGGGGGGAATGGAGCAAAGCTGGAGGTGGGGAGAGTCAGGCTGGAGGTGGGGAGGAAGAGTGGTGAGAGGCTGGCAGGGGTTGCCCAGGGAGGTGGTTGAGGCCCCATGGCTGGAGGTGTTTCAGGCCAGGCTGGCTGAGGCTGTGGGCAGCCTGCTCTAGGGTAGGGTGTCCCTGGGCATGGCAGGGGTTGGAACTGGCTGATCCTTGTGGTGCCTCCCAACCCTGACTGCATTTATGATTCTAAGAGAGAAAGAAATCCTCA
Organism: Tricholaema leucomelas; assembly: GCA_013400475.1. Taxonomy (NCBI): domain Eukaryota; kingdom Metazoa; phylum Chordata; class Aves; order Piciformes; family Lybiidae; genus Tricholaema lacrymosa; species Tricholaema leucomelas. The sequence continues at coordinate 37,954 of WAAF01000941.1, forward strand.
GAGCTTTCAGGAGGGAACTGGCAAGATAAACAGGAGTACATCTAACATTTAGATAGCAAATTGAGCTTTCAAAGTCACATGTAAAGGTGAGCAACTAGGGCAAAAATAGTCAACTTGAAGTTCTGCCATTCTTTGAACACAAGGATATCAGAACCCCAGTCAGCAGGATGGCTTCAGCTGTTAGCAGGCAAGGAAACAGCACAACATTTACTTGGATGCCTCCAGCAGTTTCCAGGAGGATCAAAAGGGAATGAAAGAAGAGCTTCCACCTAAAACCACCATCAGAGGCTCCATCCACTCAGAGCAGAGATAGCTTTTCACATCCTTTGGGTAGGCAGCCCTGATACCTGCCACCAGGACAATACAGGCCGGGGGAGAAGGTGACAGAAAGCAGCCTTGTGGAAAAGGATTTGGGGGTAGAGGTCAAGAAGCTGGACATGAGCAGGCAGTGTGAGCTTGCAGCACAGAAGGCAAACCACATCCTGAGCTGCATCCAGAGATGTGTTGACAGCAGGTCCAGAGAGGTGATTCTGCCACTTTGCTCTGGTGACATCTCCCCTGCTGTGCTGCATCCAGCTCTGGAGCCCTCAATACAGGAAGGACATGGAGCTGATGGAGCAGGTCCAGAGGAAGCCACGAGAATGATGGTTTGGAGCAGCTCTGCTATGGGGACAGGCTGAGGGAGCTGGAGGTGTGCAGCCTGGGGAAGGGGAGGCTCCAGGGAGACCTTAGAGCTGCCTGCCAGTACTTGAAGGGGCTGCATGAGAGCTGGGGAGGGCTTGCAGAGACAGGATGAGGGCTTTGAGATGGGAGACTGACACTGGAGATGAAGAAAATGTTTAGAGTGAGGATGTCTGCAGCTACCTGAAGGGAGGCTGTAGCCAGGTGGGGTTGGGCTCTTCTTCCAGGCACCCAGCAACAGAAGAAGGGGACACAGCCTCAAGCTTTGTTTGGGGGGGTCTAGGCTGGATGTTAGGAGGAAGTTGTTGGCAGAGAGAGTGATTGGCATTGGAATGGGCTGCCCAGGGAGGTGGTGGAGTCGCTGTGCCTGGAGGTGTTGAAGCCAAGCCTGGCTGGGGCACTTAGTGCCATGGTCTGGTTGATTGGCCAGGGCTGGGTGCTAGGTGGGGCTGGGTGAGCTTGGAGCTCTCTTCCAACCTGCTTGATTCTATGATTCTACGGTGAGACACTGGCACAGGTTGCCCAGGGAGGTTGTGGATGCTCCCCCTCTGGAGGTATTCAAGGCCAGGCTGGATGAGACCTTGAGCAACCTGGGCTGGTGGGAGGTATCCCTGCTCATGGCAGGGGACTGGAACTGGATGAGATTAGTATTGAGAGAAGTCTGAAGGCCTTGGGGGTGTCAGTTGGTGGCAAAGTGCCCAGCAGCCAGCACTGGTCACTGGCAGCCCAGAGGCAGCTGTGTGCTGGCTGCAGCCAGAGCAGGGAGAGTAGCAGCACAGGGAAGGGATTCTGCCCCTCTGCTCTGCTCTGCTCTGCTCAGCCCTCACCTGCTGCACTGCCTCCAGCTCTGGGAACCCAGCACAAGGACCTGAGGCTGCTGGAGAGGGTCCAGAGGGGGCAAAAAAGATGCTCAGAGAGCTGGCAGTGTTGGAGCTCCTCATCCCGGAGAAAGAAGGCTTCAGGGAGACCTCAGAGCAGCCTGCCAGTACCTGAAGGGGCTCCAGGAATGCTGGGGAAGGACTTCTGACACGGGCTGGGAGTGACAGGACAAGGGACGATGGCTTTGAGCTGGAGAGGGGAGAGTGAGAGTGGAGATGAGGAAGGGATTCATGACAAGGAGGGTGCCACTGTTCCTTAGCAGGTAAAAACCTTGTTTGGGAGAACAGGCAGAAATAAAAAGGACGAAAAAGGCAGAGGTAGAGAAGTGCAAAGGACCAAGAGAGAGCCGCAGGCAGCTGGAGGCACAGCTCGGAAGCCCTCGGAACACGCAGCCGATGCTACCATCTGCTGGGCAAGGCGAGCACAAAGCCGCTGCAATGAGCACCACTCCGCTGCACTCCGGCAGCAGCTTCAGGCACAGAACTTGACCACACCACTGTGACCCTGGAGCAGCTCGGAAGAAAGCTGCAGCACTCCTCTCGCCCAGGAGAAAAGCAGAGTAAATGCTCTCTGTGCCTGCGAGGCAATGGCAGCAGCAGCCACGCAGCAGGCTGCCAAGAGACGAGGCCCTGGGATTGAAGTGGTGCAAGCCAAAGAGTCTGAGAAGCACAGAACTGTTTGGATTGGAAAAGCCCTCCAAGATCACCCAGTCCAACCATCAGCCCAACCCCACCATGGCCACCAAACCGCGTCCCACAGTGCCACAGCCACACCTTTCTGGGATGGGGACTCCGCCACCTCCCTGGGCAGCCTGTGCCAGTTCCTGACCACTCCAGCAGCAAACAAATTGTTCCCCATCTCCAACCTAACCCTCCCCTGGCACAATTTCAGGACAGTTCTTCTCATCCTATCACTTGAGACTAGAGCAGAGCCCAACTCCCACCTCACTGCATCCTCCCTTCAGGGAGCTGCAGACAGCAATGAGCTCTGCCCTGAGCCTCCTCTTCTGCAGGCTGCACACCCCCAGCTCCCTCAGCTGATCCTCCCCAGCCTTGTTCTCCAGAGCCCTCCCCAGCTTTGCTGTTCTTCTCTAGATACACTTCAGCCCCTCCATGTCCTTCTTGAAGCAAGAACCCCCAAACTGAATGGGGTAGTGGAGGTGCAGAGACAGAACTACCCTGCCCTCTGCTTAGCAGTTAGCATCACTCCTGATGCCAAGCACTGCTCAATCACAGCGACCTCAGTGCAACCTCTCAGATAAATCAGAGCTTTTCCTGCACCTCCTCTAGAAATCAGGAAGAGATTCATTCTCGTGAAGGTGGTGAGACACTGGCACAGGGTGGTTGTGGATGTCCCCTCCCTGCAAGTGGCCTTGAGCACCCTGGGCTGGTGGGAGGTGTCCCTGCCCATGGCAGGCGGTGGGAACTGGATGAGCTTTAGGATTGCTCCCAACGCATTCTGTGGATCTCTGAAAGTCATATGGTGTTTGCTTGTCCTTTCTGCTTGCTTGCTGAAGCTCCAAGCTTGTTTTGACATGGGCACTTATAAGTCAGGTAGTGACAGGACTGGGGGGAATGGAACAAAGCTGGAAATGGGGAGATTCAGCCTGGATGCTAAGAAGAAATTCTTCAGCATGAGGGTGGTGAGAGCCTGGCACAGGTTGCCCAGGGAGGTGGTGGAAGCCTCATCCCTGGAGGTGTTTAAGGCCAGGCTGGATGAGGCTCTGGCCAGCCTGACCTAGTGTGAGGTGTCCTTGCCCATGGCAAGGGGGTTGGAACTGGATGATCTTGAAGCCATTCTGTGATGCTATGCCTCTCTCTCTAAACCAAAGCAATGGCCTGCAGACACTGCTACTGTCCAAGCATGTCCTCACGGTTGCCAAACTACTTTCTACCTACTCCTTAGGTTGAACAAGTCATTAAATGCCAGAACCTGTCCACCCAACCATTCACAGAATCATAGAATCAGTCAGGGTTGGAAGGGACCACAAGGATCAGCCAGTTCCAACCCCCCTGCCATGGGCAGGGACACCTCACACTAGGTCAGACTGCTCACAGCCTCATCCAGCCTGGCCTTAAACACCTCCAGGCATGAGGCTTCCACTACGTCCCTGGGCAGGCTGTGCCAGGCTCTCACCACCCTCATGCTGAAGAACTTCTTCCTAACATCCAGGCTGAATCTCCCCATTTCCAGCTTTGTTTCATCCCCCCCAGTCCTGTCACTACCTGACTTAAAAGTGCCCACATCAAAACAAGCTTGGATCTTCTGCACATTCTGTGATTCTGTGCTCCACAACCTCCCTGGGCAACCTGTGCCAGTGTCTCACCACCTTCACTCTACAGAATTTAACCCTAATGCCAAGGTGAGTGGAGAAGTTTAACAGTCTGTGATCAGCAGAGATTAAATTCCACAGCACCATCACGGGGCAGGGCCAGACCCCCTCTCATTGGAGTGATGCTGTCAGCAAGAAAGTCAGGCACTCCAGGCAATGTTCCATTGATTTTAGGATGCTTCAGTAACACTGCAATAGCTAACCCTGAAATAACAAAGAAGAGGGAACAACCTGAATTCAAAGGGAAAGGGTTTTCCCTCCCTGGGCAGGCAGAAACAGTAAAGGATTTCTGGCAAATTACAACCTGTTGGAAAGGAAATTAGTAACAGGAATATCCTCTCTCACTTCTGAACTACAAAAGGCATGGAAAAGACAAGGGGTGATGGGGACAAGTTACTGCTGGAGTGATTCCTGTTGGACTCCAAAAGAAACTCTTTCCCCATGAGAACAGTGAGACACTGGAATCACCTTCCAAGGGAAGCAGTGGAGTCCCCTCCATTGGCCAGTTTGAAGACACAGCTTGATTCAGCTTGCTGGGCCAGCTCATTTCATCTAGCTCCAACCCCCTACCATGGGCAGAGACACATCACACTTCAAGTTGCTCAGAGCCACATCCAGCCTGGCCTTAAAAACATCCAGGGATGAGGATTCCACCACCTCCCTGGGCAACCTGTGCCAGTCTCTCACCACCCTCATGGTGAAGAACTTCTTCCCAACATCCAACCTGAATCCACCCACTTGTAGTTTGGCTCCATTAACCACACCAACCCCAGAGACCAACACTGTGTGCTCACTGTCTCCAGTGGAATGACCTGGCAGGGTGCTGGGCCAGCTCATTTCAACTCCACTGTGACCCAGAAGGGATGGATCAGATGATCCCAGGGGCCCTTTCCCACCTGGCATTCTGTGCTACTGTGTAAGAACCAGATCTTTAGTGAGAGAGACTGGCACTGCCCCCCAGACCCTCCCATACAGCCTTGTAAGCTGTGTTTATCTACTCCATTCTTACACTCACAGAGTGTCAGGGGCTGGAAGGGACCTCCAGAGCTCAGCCAGGCCAACCCCTGCCAGAGCAGCAGCACCCACAGCAGATCACACAGGAACACATCCAGGCAGCTCTGGAATCTCTCCAGAGAGGGAGACTCCACAGCCCCCCTGGGCAGCCTGTGCCAGGGCTCTGCCACCCTCACAGGGAAAAAATTCCTCCTCATGTTCCCATGGAACTTCCTCTGCCTCAGCTTCCACCACTGCCCCTTGTGCTGTCCCTGCCATCACCCAGCAGAGCTGGCTCCAGCCTCTGGCACTCACCTGCACATCTTTATCAGCATTGATGAGGTCACCTCTCAGGCTCCTCTTCTCCAAGCTCCCAGTCCCAGCTCCCTCAGGCTTTCCTCAACAGAGGTGCTCCATTCCCTTCATCATCTTTGTAGCTCTGTGCTGGACTCTCTCAAGCAGCTCTCAGACACCCCTCAGGCTTTTCCAGTCCCTCCACTCTGTCCCAAACACTCAAGAATTACCTTAGCAGCAGAGACCTTCTCCCCTGCGAACTCAGCCTGCCTTACAATCTCCACTCGGGAAGCTGCAGCTCAGCAGACTGCGGCGACACACGAGTCAGGCACAGCCAGCAGCCAAGGCTGCCAAGATGAGGCTTATTGATCCAGATCTGACCTACAAAGCAAGTCCAGCTCCAGATTCTGCCAGACAGAGTATTTCTGAACACCAAGAGCCAATCTCTCTTGGAGAACCCCAGCAAGTGGCAAAGAACAAGTGAATGGCTACTGCCAGAGCCTTGTTTGGCAGCAGCAGGACGGCTGCAGGAGAAGCAAATGCAGTGCAAGGCTGTGTGGGACTGCAGCAGAAGTACAAGTGGGGAGATTCAGACTGGATGTTAGGAAGAAGTTCTTCAGCATGAGGGTGGTGAGACCCTGGCACAAGTTGCCCCCAGAGGTAGTGGAAAGCCTCATCCCTGGATGTTTTTAAGGCCAGGCTGGATGTGGCTCTGAGCAACCTGATCTGGTGTGAGGTGTCCCTGCCCATGGCAGGGGGTTGGAGCTGGATGATCCTTAAGCCCTTCCAGCCCTGACAGTTCTGTGACTATGATTTACTTGCATAGATCACACAACTATTGCTGACCTTGGCTGGGAGAAGAGCACTTCAGTGAGGACTCCTTCAGGGCCACAGAGGAGGAAATGCAATGCAAACCGCAGGGGCAAAGCACCTGCAGTACCCTGTAGAGCTGTGGGAGCCCCAAAATAGGGAGGGCATGGGACACAAAGATGCTCAGAGGGCTGGAGCACCTCTCCTAGGAGGGACAGGCTGAGAGAGTTGGGGATGTTCAGCCTGGAGAAGGCTCCAGGGAGACCTTAGAGCAGTCTGCAAGTACCTGAAGAGGCTACAGGAGTGGTGGGGAGGAACTTCTGACAAGGGCTGGGAGTGCCAGGATGAGGAACAATGGCTTTGAGAGGGGAGAGAGCAGAGTGAGAGTGGAGAGAAGGAAGAAATTCTTGAGGGTGAGGGTGGTGGGCACAGGTTGCCCAGAGAAGCTGTGTATGCCTCACCCCTGGAAACGTTTAAGACCAGGCTGGGGGAGGCCCTGAGCAACCTGGGCTAGTGGGAGGTGTCCCTGGCCATGGCAGGGGGTTGGAGCTGGATGATCACTAAGGTCCCTTCCAACCCCATCCATTCTGCGATGAGCAGAGCTAATCAATACTATCAGATTGCAAAAAAGGCAAGTTCCTTTCACATGGAAAAGATCAGGCCACCGAGTCCACCTGCTGGGGCTCCCAGGTGGTCAGAGAGATCCCACTCTGCCCTGGCCTTCTCCTCCCTGAGCCGCCCCTCAGCAGCTTCCCTGATGGCAGTCTCTCTTCTCTCTGCATTAACACAATGACTTATAGAGACACAGAACTGTTGAGGTTGGAAGAGACCTTTGAGATCTTCAAGTCCAGTCCCTCACCTAGAGCTCACAGCCCTACCACTTCTGCTCAGCCACTGCTACTGAACCACCTGCCCAGGGAGGTGGTGGAGTCACCGTCCTGGAGCTGTTCAAGGCAGGCTTGGACGTGGCACTTGGTGCCATGGTCTAGCCTTGAGCTCTGTGGTGAAGGGTTGGACTTGATGATCTGTGAGGTCTCTTCCACCCTTGGTGATGCTGTGAGACTGTGAGACTGTCATACTGTGATACTGTGATACCTCCCTCAGCACCACATCCACGCAGCTTTCAAACCCCTCCAGGGATGTCTCACATGCTCGCAGGATGTCAGGGGTTGGAAGGGACCCAAAGAGATCATCGAGTCCAACCTCCCTGCCAGAGCAGGACTATGTTGCTGATGTTTCCCACAGACACTCTCAGAGACTCTGCTCACCAGGCTGAAGGCAGCACATGGCACGGTGCGAGGGCAGAACAGCTCTGCACTCCCAAGCCAGCCCTCGTAGTGCCCGACACGGTCCCTGTGTCTGCCACACAATCAGGCACCTGGGGAAAAAGACAGAAGCTGCTCCCAGAATGCAAATTATCTCCAGCAAGCTTGAAGATGATTTCAGAGCAGGCAGGTGGAAGGATGAACTCCACTGCCTTGAGCTGCAGCAGCTGCACTGTCCCCTGAGAACCACCACTGCCACTGTCTGTCTGCAAACACCAAGCACCATTGCTGCAGTGATCTGCACCATTCTGGGGTGCATCAAGCAGAGTGTGGCCCCTCTGCTCTGCCCTGGTGAGGCCACATCTACAGACTGTGTTCAGTTCTGGGCTCCCCAGTTCTAGAGGACTGGAGAGAGTCCAACAGAGGCTATGAGGATGCTGAAGGGCCTGGCACAGCTGTGTGAGGAGGAGAGGCTGAGAGCCCTGGGGCTGGGTAGCCTGGAGAGGAGAAGGCTGAGAGGGGATCTGAGCAATGGTTACAAATAGCTGAGGGCTGGGGGGCAAGAAGCAGGGGCCAGGCTCTGTGCAGTGCTGTCCTGGGGTAGGACAAGGAGCAGTGGACACAAACTGGAACCCAGGGAGTTGCACCTCAAGATGAGGAGAAACTTGTTTGGTGTGAGGGTGCTGGAGGCCTGGAGCAGGCTGCCCAGAGAGGCTGTGGAGTCTCCTTCTGTGGAGAATTTCAAGCCCCACCTGGATGTGTCCCTGTGTGCCCTGCCCTGGGTGATGCTGCTCTGGCAGGGGAGTTGGACTCAATGCATTATCCTGAGAGGTTCCTTCCAACCCCTACCTCTCTGACTCATGTGCCATTATTACACTTTGTCTCCTCTATTAGCTGCCCAACTTTATTTACAGGTTTATTTCCTCATCATCTTTTATTTGGTTGGTTTTGGTTGGGTTCTTAGGTTGAGATTTTTATGGTTGGTTTTTTTTTGTTGGGTTTGTTTGGGTTTTTTTTTTGTTTGGGGTTTTTTTGGGGGGGATTTTTTTTGGTTGGGTTTTCTGGTTGGGCTTTTTGGTTGTTGTTTTATTTGTTGGGTTCT
>WAAF01000947.1:0-12188 GCA_013400475.1 Tricholaema leucomelas
TTCGGGCCTACAGGCCCTCCACGACACTGATACAATCAGAAACCACACATGAAGTCTACAGAAGATCTGAGAATATCCGTTTAATTCCTCTGTGTCTAAGTTCCTTTTCCTGAGTCACGTAACCAAAATGTGTAGTTCAAATTATCGATGACTTTAGACCAGCGGGAGGCCTGCTTGTTTCTGTGTTGATTTGTTACAAGGTAACAGCACGTGGAGGGCATCAAACCTATCTTAGGAAGAGAGCATCCAACATAACAATCAACAGCCTTCAGTTTCCCCCACAGAATTACGGAAAATAATGAACAAATAGGAAGCTTAATTTCTTTCATCAGTGCAACGTTTTTGTTGTCATAGCAGCAGGTAAGCTATGTATCACAGTATCACAGTATCACCAAGGTTGGAAGAGACCTCACAGATCATCAAGTCCAAGCCGTCACCACAGAGCTCAAGGCTAGACCATGGCACCAAGTGCCACGTCCAGTCCTGCCTTGAACACCTCCAGGGACGGTGACTCCACCACCTCCCTGGGCAGCCCATTCCAGTAGCCAATGACTCTCTCAGGGAAGAACTTTCTCCTCACCTCAAGCCTAAATTTCCCCTGGTGTAGCTTGAGGCTGTGTCCTCGGGCTAACTTGCCTGCTCCCCAAACACAAAAGTGAAGGAAAAGTAACACACAAAAGCTCAGAATTGAGACAAAAAAAGAAAAAAAAAGTGAGATAAGAATAGACTTTACTGATCAAAATCAGAAAAACATAGTACAAAATGCATTGTCAACATAGCCTATTTGCAGAAAAAGCATGGTGTAAAACAGCAGCAAGTAGAAGCAAGCGAGCCAAAAGCCCAAGCCAGGAAACTCATCCCCCATCTGGAACCAGGAATTTCTGCCCCCTGTATTCAGCACTGGTCAGGCCACACCTTGAGTACTGTGTCCAGTTCTGGGCCCTTCAATTTAAGAAAGATGTTGAAGTGCTTGAATGTGTCCAGAGAAGGGCAACATGGCTGGTGAGGGGGCAGGAGCACAGCCCTACAAGCAGAAGCTAAGGGTACTGGGGTTGTTTAGCTTGGAAAAGAGGAAGCTCAGGGGAGACCTTATTGCTGTCTACAACTACCTGAAGGGAGGCTTAGCCAGGTGGGGTTGGTCTCTTCTCCCAGGCACCCAGTGACAGAACAAGAGGACACAGTCTCAAGCTGCACCAGGGCAGGTTTAGGCTTGATATTAGGAGGAAGTTCTTCACAGAGAGTGATTGTCATTGGAATGGGCTGCCCGGGCAGATGGTGGTGTCACTGTCACTGGAGTGTTTAAAAGGAGACTGGATGAGGTACTTAGTGCCATGGTTTAGTTAATTAGAAGGTGTTAGATGATAGGTTGGACTCAATGATCTCGAAGGTCTTTTCCAACGTAGTTAAGTCTGTGATTGCTGCTTGGCCTGCTGCCATTACAGTGAAAAAGACCAACTTCCCAAAAACCTATAACCCAGAAACAGCAACTGGAACAGGCAGCCCCCCATGTTACAATCAGAACTTCAAGCCCCATAATACTTTGCTTCAGCCAGTACTTTCATTTTGAAGTTGGCATGACTGCAGCATGGTATGAGTAACAGCAGCAGGTTCCACTCAATCCATGATGTAGCTTGTCCCTGCCTGGCTGCTTCCAGACTAGAAACTGCTGCTCCAGCAACACCAGCAGATTCATCAGGTGGGGACAAAGACAACATCCAAAGAACTACCTTATTTAAGATCTGATTGCAGTGTCTCCTGAAGGAGTGGTGTCAACTGGGACAGGATGTTGTCTGGGGCTTCTTGCCTTCATTTAATATGCACTTGAAAGTGAAGATTAAGAAAGCAGAATATTAAGATACTGATTTGCAATATGACTTAGTTGCCTACATGTAGGTGGCAGGAATTATTTCAGTATTGTCTTTCAGCTGCTGCTCCAGATGTCCACAGTTCCCAAAATGTTCATGTTTCCTCTTCATTCCTAGTTGAGTGTTTCTAACGGGATATCCCATCAGAGTTTCAGCTTTGTATATGAACAGCAGTTCTAGTGAGGAAGGCATAATACAGCTGCTCAAATGTGTTTGAAAAGCTTCAGGTAGCTTTATTTGCTGATTTATTACTTGATTCTGTGCCCTGAGTCTCTGAGGATAACTGCCTTGGTTCATCTAGCAAAAAGAGCCCTGCACTGTGATACTGTCTCTTGTAGGGAAGTGAAGCTTCTTAATTTAAGCTGTGTCCTCATATGTTTTGTGTAATATGGAGTGCTCCCAAAAGAATAACTTGTATTACGGGAGCTGTCTTATGGTCTATCACCATGTCTTTACCAACCTCCTCATGTTGCAGATCTTCCAGCTTTTAACTTTTTTACATTAATGCAAGTGTCACTTTTGCAGCCAGACATAAACCTCATCAGGTCCTTTCCCACTTTCTTAATTCTTCACCTTTCACTGTTTTTCATTGCTATCTTCTTTTTTTTTTTTTTTATAACATTACAAAGTGTTCAGTTAATAAATGAGAAATAGGTTGTGCTCACGAGTATGACTAGCATGAAGATATTCAGGACTGTGCTGTGCCAAGAAGTGATGGTAGCTAGCTTATCTTTTAAGCATTGGACCTCAGCAGCCTGACCTAGGAAGAGATTGCTTTTTCATCCTCAGCAGTGGCACAAAGGTAGTACAAAATTGTTGGCTTTCCCATATGGATCTTTACTAACACACAAAGGATCCAAATGTAGCAGATCCATGGAATAACGTGTCTATGCAAATTTGCTCCTAAATAATAGAAGCTTTATTTTCTGCCCTCACACATCTCAGTGCTATTGCAATAGAAGGGTCAAAGCACTGATGACATCAGCAACAGTCTGTTGAGCGCACAACTCTGTCTTCAACCTCAGGTGAGCTAAAGCAAAGCAGGGAAGAGAATACCTATTAGAGTTATCTAAAGGCCACCAGAGAATCTCAGGGCTGTTTCTGAGATCACTCAGATGGACTGGGTCAAGAGTTCTACCCCGACTGGTAATGTTCAGAGAATCCTGATAATGATGAGGGAGGAAAAACAAAAAGACCAATTTGAGTTGCTTGGCAAGTCTTCCTTTCAACAGAGTGAGAAACAGGACATAATCCCTCCGGCCAATTTAGCTGTTCTGCAACATAACTCTAGGAGAGATAAGGCTAGCAGGAAACTGTATTTCTGAGGATGTTCCCACATATTTCTGTAATTCTCTTGCAATTGGGCTGAAATGAAAGGCATCCTCCCACATATCCATTCCGCCTTCCAGAATAAGAAGGCAATCTGGACAACTTGTCCAAAAACAGGAATTTATATAGCAGATGCCTAAATTTAATTCCACCCAAAATGTCATGGGTCTATCTGAATTCCATGTTCTAGAATTACTGATTGAATTCACTAATCCTCTCAATGTATTACTTCACTTTTTTCCCTCTGTCTTTTTTTTTCTTTTATGTTGTTGCTGTTGTTGTTGTTGTAACATATTGTGTGTTGTAACAGAGATGCTTTCCATTTGAGTTGCCCAAAAAGGGCTACTGGTAAGAATGCTTATTCCTAACAGCTTGCATAGCAATACAGACATGTAACAAAGATGTTAAACAAGACTGATCCCAGTACTGATCCTGGAGGGAATCCACTTGTCACTGGGCTCCACTTGGACGTGGACCCATTGGCAGCCACTCTTTGGGTGTGGCCATCAAGCCAGTTTTTACCCACTGAGTGGTCCACTCATCAAACCCCTATTTTACCAGCTTGGAGACCAAGATGTTGAATGGGACAGTGCTAAAGGCTTTGCTCAGGTTCAGATAAATGACATTGGCTGTTCTCTCTGCTTGTCTATTGATGTTGTGAGGCACCATTTGCCCTTGATGAAGCTGTGTTGGTTGTACCAAATCACCTCTTTATTACCCTTCTGCCTAAGCAGTGCCTCCAGGAGGATCTGCTCCGTGATGCTGCTGGGCACAGAGGTGAGACTGACTGGCCTGTAGTTCCTTGGAACATCCTTCTTTCTCCTTTTTACTGTGGGGGTTATGTTTCCCTTTTTCTAGTGAGTGAGGACTTCCCTGGACTGCCATAACTTTTGGAATATAACAGAGTGGTTTAGTGGCCTCATCTGCCAATTCCCTCAGTATCTGTGAGCATATCCCATTGGGTCCTATAGACTTGTACACTCTCTGGTTCTTCAGATGATCACGAACCTCATCTTCACTCACAATGGGCAGTTCTTTTTTCCAGCCCCCAGCATTCTCCATTATCTTCTGATATTTCAGGAGTGTGGCTGGAGCCTTTGCCAGTGAAGACTGAGGTAAAGAAGTAGTTGAGAACCTCAGCCTTCTCCACATCATCACCAGTTCTCCCATTTCTTTTTGCTACTAATGTACTTATATAAATGTTTGATATTCCTCTTGAACTCCTTGGCTAGATTTAATTCTAATTGAGCTTTGGCTTTTCTCACCAGGTTTCTTGCTACTCAGACAGCTTTTCTATATGCCTCTCATTCTAGCTGTCCTTTCTTTCACTCCTTGTACAGTTTCTTTTTGTGTGACAGTGTGTCTAGGAGCAACTTGCTCATGCAGGCAGGTCTCCTAGCAATTTTTTCCTGCCTTCCTCTTTGTTGGTATGCTTTGCTCCTGGGCACAGAGTGGGTGATCCTTGAATATAGACCAGCTGTCCTGGGTCCCCCTTCCCTCTAGGGCTTTGTCCCACAATTCTTTGGCCAGCAGATCCCTGAAGTGATCAGAGTCTGCATGCATAAAGCCCAGGGTTGTAAGCTTGGAATACATCCTCCTAGTTGCCCTGTGGACCTCAAATTCTAGTGTGCTGTGGTGACTGCAACCAAGGCTGTCCCCGAGTCTCATATTCATCACCAGCCCTTCCCAGTTAGTCAGAACAAGGTTCAGCATAGCACTTCTTCTTGTTGGTTCCTCCAGCATCTGGAGAAGGAACATCCTGGGTAGCTGGTGCCTTGCTGTGTTGTCCTTTCAGCAGATGTCAGGGTGATGGAAATCCCCCATGAGAACCAGGACCTGTGAACACAAAGCCAGTTCTGTCTCCTCATGGAGGGCCTCATTTGCTTGGTTCTGCTGGTCAGGTGGCCTGTAACAGACCCCTACTATAACATCACCTTTCCCTGTTCATCTTGAAAGACAAACTCACTGAAACAGAAGAAAAGCAACTTCCACCTCTTGAACTCTTGGTGTTAGTATTATCTCTAGCCTAAATTCTCATCTCTAACTGTGGCTGTATCTGTTACTCCAAGTAAAGCTTCAAGGAACCTCTGAAAACAATGACCAAATTTGAGAAGAAATTTCTGTCCCTTAGGATGTGAGTTTGCACGAGGAGGCAGAAATGTTTTTATCTTTTCAGTAAATTATCTCTGTCCTCTCTCATGTAATTATTTTTTTCCTTTTCCCTTTACATAGTATAAATATTTCTGATTTTTAAATAATCTTTAATCTGTCTTGCTGGTCAGCCTCAGAGATACTTTGCAACAGCCCATTCCACATTCCTGGTTGAAAGCATTCCAGCATTTCTTTCAAAAGAAGGCAAACAGGAGAACATTATAACTTGCCTCTTTGCATCCAGAAATCTGCTGCTTACTGCTTCTCCCTTCCCTTGCCAGTTCTTGCTTACAATTAGCCCTTCACCTCAGAGCAGCTCCTTCTATACTGACAGCATGTAAATTTTGATGTGACAGGATGGTTCTATGCCAAGACATGACTGCATATCCTGGCAGTTGTGCTGTTATTTTCAATTAAGGAATTACAGGCATTGAAACCTGCAATATTAATTTTCTGCTTGACAGTGTGCTTCATTCCTTTACCTGTGCAAGAGCTTGTGCGGCTTGGGTGGCTTCCTTTTGTTTTTCCTTTTCCCAAAGTCTTGAGGGTCTCTTACACGTGTATTCTATACTGTCAGAGACAACAGATTCCAGAAGCTTCCCTGCACTTCCCAGGTTATCTGCTGCTATCCTGTACCATCCAGAAGAAGTGGCAGAAACACTTTCCAAATGCTCGCAGGCAGCTGTGTTCCTGGGAGTGCATGACTGTAGCGGTGCAGTGCAGCAAATGCCAGGCCAATGGCTGGTGAAGGGGTAAGCACGTACACAGACAAACATGCTGCCCCTCTGACTTATTTTAATCTGCTTTTGGGCACATCTCCTGGTTTATAAGAGTCTGCTCTAACAAGCAAGCCCTGCTGCCCTCAAGATTGGGAGTGAAACTGAGAGAAACACAGAAAAAGCCTTGTGGGTTCAGATAAGGAGAGTTTAATGGAATAATACCATGTCCAATACTGTGTGAGCAAGCAAACAAGCCAGCAAGCAGAAAAGCACAGCATCCAAACAGCAGCCAGCAAAGCAGAAGAGACCAGCACCCCAAACCAGAAACCAGAAGCAGCCCCCAGAAACCGGAACCATCTCATGTTATGATCTGCTGTCCATGCCCCATGGTGCTTTTCCCTGGCCATAACTTGACTACAAAGCTGGCCTGAACACTGTGAGCTGATTCAGCAGGCTGTCTGAAACCAGGACAGCACACCAAGAATGCACAGTGCCCTTTTGATTGGAGAACTGTTGCTGGCTTTACAGTCTTTGGGTAGAGCCTTCTCTATCAGAAAGTAGTTATTTTCTTGAGGGTATTTACATCAGTGTCAAGAGCTGAAAATGTAAGCTGAAAATACGTTGGGGTTTTAAAAAATTACTAGATTGTTCTGTAATTTTCCTCACATAGTGAAGAGCCTCATATAGAACACTGGCAGATGAGGTTGACCATGCACTAAGGTTCAGAACTAAATTACTTTCTCCATGATCAAGAGTTGCCCATTGGCTTGGATTTCCTTGTTGGAAAGGTGAATTGTACCGAAGAGGAGGAGAGTCCTTTACATAAAGCAGTCAGTATTGTCTGGTTGGTTCTGGAAAGTCTGGAGCAAGGAACACTTACCCTTGGTGGTAAGTGTTTAGAAAGACCAGATGTACACAAGCCAACGGTAAGGATGTAATGCACCAGCAAGTGCTGAGGAAGTGGGCTGTTGTCTTTTCAAAGCCACTTTTGGTTGCCCTTGAAAGGTCACAGAAGGGATTTCTGAAAAATGGAAAGTAACTGGAAGTCATTCCCCATCTTCAAGAAGGACTAGAAGGAAAATTCAGGCAGTTAGCCTCACCTTCATCCCTGGGAAGATGATGCAACAGATCATAGAATCATGGAATGAACCAGGTTGGAGGAGACCTCCAAGATCATCCAGTCCAACCTAGCATCCAGACCTGTTCAATCAAGTAGACCATGGCACTAAATGCCTCATCCAGGCTTTTCTTGAACACCTTCAGGGACAGTGACTCCACCACCTCTTTGGGCAGCCCATTCCAACGGCAAATCACTCTCTCTGTGAAGAACTTCCTCCTAACATCCAGCCTAGACCTCCCCCGGCACAACTTGAGACTGTGTCCCCTTACTCTGTTGCTGGTTGCCCTGGCTACAGCCTCCCTTCAAGTAGTTGTAGACAGCAGTGAGATCACCCCTGAGCCTCCTCTTCTGCAGGCTGAACAACCCCAGCTCCCTCAGCCTCTCCTCATATGGCTTGTGTTCCAGGCCTCTCATCAGCTTTGTTGCCCTTTTCTGGACACATTCCAGTATCTCCTGGACACCACTTCCAAACGCATAAAGGACAAGGTGAACAGAAGTCAGCATGGATTTACAAAGGAGAAATTATGCTTAACCAGCCTGTTATCTTTGTACAACAAAATCACTGGCTGTGAGACTGCGAGAAGATCAGTGGATATTTTCTACTTCAACTTAGTGTGACTTTTTACATTGTGTTCTGTTGCATCTGCATACACAAGGTGACAAGGAACTTGTTAAATAGATTAACAGTGAAATGGATTGAAAACTGGCTGAACAGTTGTACCCCACGCATTATGCTCCATGGCATGGAGGCCACGGTTATCTCAAGGTTGGGTACTGAGTCCAATACTATTTAACTGGATGACAAGCTGAGCAAGTTTGCTGATGATACAAAACTGGGAACAGAGACTAATGCAGGTGTTGGCTGTACTGCCACTCAGAGAGACATTGGTGGGTCAGAGAAATGGACAGAAAGGAGTCTCATGAAATTCAGAAAAGGGAAATGCAAAGTTCTGCATGTTGGGAGGATTAACTCCATGCACCAGCACATGCTGGGACTCAAGCACATGGAAAGTAGCTTGGCAGAGAAGGATCCAGTAGTCGTGGTGGACACTAAGTTGACCAAGAGCCAGCGGTGTGCCATTGTGGTAAAGACGGCTAATGGCATCCTGGCTTGCATTAGGAAGATCATTGCCAGAACAATCTACTCTAATGGTGTTGGAACCTGGCTCAGTTTTGGAGCCTGGCTGGGTTTTGGAGCTGAATGTGACAAAACGAAGTCCCTAATAAGCAGTTTGTGGCAATGACATCACGGAGAAATGTAGGCTCTGGCCCTTGTGTAAAGGCATAAATCAAATCAGCAGGGCCAGGATTTAACTCTGCATGCTCACAAAGTCAAATTTGGGCTTAGAATGCCATTCCAGGCAGGAGTTCATTGACATTTCAAGACATGAATTTTTCCTCCTCATTGCCTGTGCAGCCCTTCTGTCACTCAGGATATTTGCAGAACCCCCTCTAATACCACAAACTGCAGATAGCACTGTCCATTTGTATTTTCCTAGCTTATAGCCTGGTCTTAACTTGAGCAGCTGTATTTCAGACACATGCATTTCTTATTCTAAGCTGAAATCAGGCTCATTTGTTTTGGCAAGATGTTTGCAATCAATTACAGGCACTTTCACATAGCTCTTTGTTTCCTTCTCAGCTGTAGCCAGCTTTTAAAACTGTTATTATTTTCAAGAGAGCAGGATGATACAGAATACCAAGATCTATATTTCTGTATTGAGCTGTTGCTGAAATTGGATCAAGGCATAGTGTCTTTCTGGATGTTATACCCTGGAGAGAACAAGCAAGTGCTGATGCTGTCCTTGTCATGACTTTGTAAACTAAAGCAGTTTTGCAAGCAAAGCAGTTACAGTATATTACTTGAGTTGGAACCCAGGCAAAAGCTTTCTTTTAATTTTAAGTTTTAAAACTCGACCCTTTTTCCTTCTTTTTTCTTTTTTTTTTTGGGTGTGTGTGTGTGTGAAAACAATGGAGCAAAGTCTCTGTAATCCAAGAGGATATTGTTAGTGACCTGCTGCATCACTTAGACACACATGTCGGTGGAACCAGGTGGTGTCCACCCCAAGGTATTGAGTGATCACCAAGTCACCTTCCATTACTTGTCAGCAGCCCTGGATAACTGGGGAGGTCTTAATTCTCCAGAGGTTAGAAAAGGTGTTACTCATCTATAAAAATGGCTGGAAGGAGGATCTGGTAAATTGTGTGCCTATCAGCCAGGCCTTGGTTCCAGAGAAGCTTACAGAGCAGATTATCTTGTGTTTCACAGAATCACAGAATGTCAGGGGCTGGAAGGGACCTCAAAAGGTCATCCAGTCCAACCCCCCTGCCAGAGCAGGATTACCTATCCCAGATCACACTGGAATGCATCCAGACAGGTCTTGGATATCTCCAGAGAGGGAGACTCCAGAACCACGCTGGGCAGCCTGTTCCAGTGTTCTGTCACTCTCACAGTGAAAAAATTCCTCCTCATGTTTACACAAAACTTTCTATGCCTCAACGTCCACCCATTGTCCCTTGTCCTGTCATTGGGCATCACCCAGCAGAGCCTGGCTCCATCCTCTCAGCACTCAACCTTCACATATTTATAAATATGAATGAGGTCACCCCTCAGTCTCCTCCTCTCCAAGCTCAAGAGCCCCAGCTGCCTCAGTCTCTCCTTGTAAGAGAGATGTTTCATTCCCTTTATCATTTTCGTGGCTCTGCAATGGACTCTCTCAAGCAGTTCCCTGAGGTCCTTCTTGAACTGAGTGATGCAGAACTGAACACAGTATTCCATAGGTGGCCTCACCAAGGCAGAGTAGAGGGGGAGGATAACCTCTCTCAACCTACTAACCACAGCCCTTCTAATACACCCCAAAATGGCACTGGCCTTCTTGGCCACCAGAGGACATTGCTGGCTCATAGCCAACCTTCCATCCAGCAGGACCCTGAGGTCCCTCTCCCCTTCACTGCTCTCCAGCAGGCAAGTCAGGGCAACGAAGCTGGTGAGAGGCCTGGAACACAAGCCCTATGAGGAGAGGCTGAGGGAGCTGGGGTTGTTCAGCCTGGAGAAGAGGAGGCTCAAGGGTGACCTCATTGCTGTCTACAACTACCTGAAGGGAGGCTGTAGACAGGTGGGGTTGGTCTCTTCTGCCAGGCAGGCAGCAACAGAACAAGGGGACACAGTCTGAAGCTGTGCCAGGGGAGGTCTAGGCTGGATGCTAGGAGGAAGTTGTTGTCAGAGAGAGTGATTGGCATTGGAATGGACTGCCCAGGGAGGGGGTGGAGTCGCTGTCCCTGGAGGTGTTCAAGAAAAGCCTGGACGAGGAACTTAATGCCATGGTTTAGGGGATTGGATAGGGCTGGGTGATAGGTTGTATTGGATAAACTTGGAGGTCTCTTCCAAAATGGGTGATTCTATGATTCTATTCTATGATTCTATACTGATATCTGAGGTTGTTCTTTCCCAGGTGCAAGACTCTACACTTGCCCTTGTTGAACTTCATTCAGTTTCTCCCTGCCCAACTCTTCCAGCCTGTCTAGGTCTCACAAATGGCAGCACAACCCTCCACTGTGTTAGCCACAGCACCCAGCTTTGTGTCATCAGCAAACTTGCTGACAGTGAATTCAGTGCCCTCATTCAGGTCTTTGATGAACATACTGAGCAGAACCAGTCCCTGAGGGATCCCACTAGCTATAAGCCTCAATAGACTCCATCTCAGTGAGCACAAATCTCTGACTTCTTTCCTTCAAGCACTTCCCAATCCACCTCACCACCCGATCACCCAGACCACACCTCCTCGGTTTAGCTATGAGCATGCTGTGGGAGATGGTGTCAGATGCTTTACTGACATCAAGATAAACCACATCCACTGCTCTGTCGTCATCTGTCCTATTGGGTTGGTCAAACATGGCTTCTTCCCTTTGGTAAAACAATGTTGACTGAGTTTAAGCACATCACAAACATTACAAGTATGTGATCGGGCCCAGTCCCCCAGATCCTGCCTGACTAACACAACCTCCTTCTTTAATAAGGTGATCTCTTTAATGGATAACATAAAGCCAGTGGATGTTGTCTACCTAGACTTCAGTAAAGCCTTTGACATAGTTTTCCACAGCATTTTGCTAGAGAAACTGGCTGCTTGTGGCTTGGATGGGCATACATTTGTCTGGGCATACACTTGTCTGGGTGGCTGGGATCAGAGTTCTGGTGAAGGGAGTTCAATCCAGTTGGCAGCCAGGCACTAGTGGCATTCCCCAGGGCTTAGTACTGGGGACAGTTCTGTTTAATATCTTTGCCAATGATCTGTATGAAGGAATTGAGTGTACCCTCAGAAAGTTTAGAGAAGATACAAAGCTGGGCAGAAGTGCTGATCTACTTAGAGGGTAGAACAGCTGTACGGAGGGACCTTAACAGGCTGGATTAATGGCCCCCAGGTTAGTTGTGTGAGATTCAACAAGATCAAGTGCCAGTTCCTGTAACCCCATACAACACTACAGGCATGTGGAAGAGTGGCTGGAAAGCTGCCCAGTGGAACAGGAACTGGAAGTGTTGATCAGCAGCTGTCTGAATACAAGCCAGCAGTGTACCCAGGTGGCCAAGAAGGCAAACAGCATCCTGGCTTGTATCAGAAACAGTGTGGCCAGCAAGAGTAGGGAAGTAATTATCCTCATACACTAGGCACTGCTGAGGCTGCACTTCCAATAGTGTACTCAGGTTTGAGCCCTTCACTGCAAGAAAGACACTGAGCTGCCAGTGCGTGTTCAGAGGAGGGCAAAAGAGCTGGTGAAAGGTCTAGAGCAGAAGTGTTACGAGAGTGGCTGAGGGAACTGGAATTGTTTAGCTTGGAGAAAAGAAGGTTGAGGGGAGACCTTACGGCTCTCTGCAGCTACCTGTAAGAGGTTGTAGTAACGTTGGTATCAGTCTGATATCTCAAGTAACAAGCAACAGGACAAGTGGAAATGGCCTCAGGCTGCACCAGGAGAAGTTTAATAGAGTAGAATAGAATCAATCAGGTTGGA
>WAAF01000950.1:10215-22505 GCA_013400475.1 Tricholaema leucomelas
CACAGCCTCAGGCTGCACCAGGGGAAGTTTAGGCTTGAGGTGAGGAGAAAGTTCTTCACTGAGAGAGTCATTGGCTACTGGAATGGGCTGCCCAGGGAGGTGGTGGAGTCGCCGTCCCTGGAGCTGTTCAAGGCAGGATTGGACGTGACACTTGGTGCCATGGTCTAACCTTGAGCTCTGTGGTAATGGCTTGGACTTGATGATCTATGAGGTCTCTTCCAACCTTGGTGATACGGTGAGACTGTGAAAAGCTTGTAATTTTTTTCCAAATAATTGTTATCAAAATTAAATATTGTAAATAATAATTTACAAGAATTAGGAAAAATGCTCACTAAAAAAATAGAAATTTGAGAGGAGTTGTTTTTGAAATGACCTTATAACCAAGAGACAGGTCAGTATTTCCAAAGCCAAAAACCAGGTTACCATGATTTATGAGTGCATGTTGATTACACCACTTAAATAAAACCTCCTTCATTTTAGAAGGCAAACTTTTTAATCTCTGAAGAAATATTCTTAGCTCTTCCAACTATCACTGTCTTCTGTGGAATATTTCAGCAAGGGTTTAAAAAAAAATCTGGATATCTCCTTTGAAATTTTTCTCTGTCACTTTGAATTAACAGCAGTCTTTATCCTTTTCTGAACAAAGACTGTACATAAAGTCAAGTCTGAATTCTGGAATTAACTTCATACCTTATGAACCCTGTAAAAAATTGAAGTAGATGTCCCTTGGGTGATATATATATATGACATACATATACTGGAACACAAGCCCTGTGAGGAGAGGCTGAGGGAGCTGGGGGTGTTTAGCCTGGAGAAGAGGAGGCTCAGAGGTGACCTCATTGCTGTCTACAACTACCTGATGGGAGGCTGCAGCCAGGTGGGGTTGGTCTCTTCTCTCAGGCAAGCAGCAACAGAACAAGGGGACACAGTCTCAAGTTGTGCCAGGCGAGGTCTAGGCTGGATGTTAGGAGGAAGTTGTTGGCAGAGAGAGTGATTGGCATTGGAATGGGCTGCCCAGGGAGGTGGTGGAGCCACCGTCCCTGGAGGTGTTCAAGCCACGCCTGGATGAGGCACTTAGTGCCATGGTCTGGTTGACTGGATAGGGCTGGGTGCTAGGTTGGACTGGATGATCTTGGAGGTCTCTTCCAACCTGATTATTTCTGTGATTCTTTGATACATATACACATGTACACTACATATTTACAGCATATCTGTGAAGATTACTACAAGCTTATACACACTGCATTTGTTCACAGAATCAGAGAAATGTTCCAGTTGGAAAACGCCCTCAGGATCACCAACCATTATACCTACTCTACAAAGTACCACATCTAAACTACCTAACACAGCCAGGCCTGGTGACTCAACCACCTCCCCGGGCAGCCTTTGCCAATGCCTAACCACACTTTCTGTGAAAAAAATGTTTTCCTAATGTCCAGTCTAAACCTATCCAGTCGCAGCTTGAGGCCATTCCCTCATGTTCTGTCACTATAGAGGAGGAGGCAGCGGTGACCAGCTCAGCTCTGGGCGCTTGTTTTTGGCTTTTCTTTCCCTTCTTTTCAGGGACAAGGGACTCGCTCCGGAGCTCCTGAAGAGAGGAGGGGCAGCAGGCTCGGTTGCTAGCTGACTGCGCGCAGTGGCGTAGCGGGAGGAGGGCTTGCCGCGGAATCCGCGCCACAACCAAGCTGCAGCCGGTGCGTGGCTCTGAGGGGAGTAGGCAGCGGCGGCGGCGCCTGCTCGCTGACGGGCGGGGAGGAGCGGGAGGTTACCGAGAGACATGGTTACTACTCGGGCAAAGGCTGGTGGAAAAACAGTGAGCACTCACAGGTCACACACACAGGCGTGCAGCTGTTCAGGCAGCTGCTTGCAGTAAGTGCTGGATATGGCACTCGATATGGAGGATGGCAGGGACAACAGCTGTGTTGTGAACGGACCGGAGATCTGATGAACGTGATGGCTGAACTAAAAGAAGTGGTGGAAAGACTAAGAACTATAAGAGGCTGTGAAAGGGAAATTGACTACTTTCATAATCTAATTCCTACAAAACCTGAACTAGGGTTAACTCTGGCTCTGGCCAGCCTGATCACTATGGTCTAGTCATTAAGGACGCTGGGATGAAGGTTGGACTGGATGATGCTGGTGGTCCTTTCCAACTATACTGATTCATAGCAATTGGATATTGTGCTGAGGGATTTGGTTTAGTCAAGGACTTGTCAGTGTGAAACTAAGGTTGGACTCAGTGATCTTGAAGGTCTCTTCCAATCTGAGAAATTCTGTAATTCTGTGATCTAGGGTAGGATGTCTCTGCCCATGGCAGGGGAGTTGGAACTAGATTATCCTTTTGGTCCCTTCCAACCCTGCCTGATTCTATCAATCTGTTTACCTGTGAGAAGAGACCAGCAGCAGTCTCTCTACAACATCCTTTCAGGTAGCTGTAGACAGCAATGAGATCTCCTCTCAGTCTCCTCTTCTTCAGGCTAAAGAGCCCCAGCTCTCTCGGTTACTCCAGATAAGATTTATTTTCCAGGCCCTTCGCCAGCTTTGTTGCCCTCCTCTGCGCTTGCTCCATCACCTCCACATCCCTCTTGTAATGAGATGCCCATAACTGAACACAATACTCGAGGTGTTGGCTCACCAGAGCTGAGTACAAGGGGACAATCACCTCCCTATCCCTGCTGGACACAGCATTTCTCGTACAGGCCAGGCTTTCCTTATCTCCTGGGCACACTGCTTACTGATACTGAGTTGTTTGTCTATTACAAGCCCCAGATCCCTTTCTTCCAGACAGCTTCCCAGCCACACTTCCCCAAGCTAGACTACAAAGTCATAGACTACAAATAAATGTATACAACTTATGGAATTTAAATAAGATAGTTTCAGAATCTATGCTAATAACAGAAAACATTGGAATATTTTTTTTAGTAATGGGAGTTCAAAATTAGTAGGTGTTCAGATGACCAAAATCACAGAATCACAGAAAGGCTGAGGTTCAGGGATGTATGGAGATCAACCAGTCCAAATTCTGAGCTCAAGCAGACTGCCATGGACAGTGTTTGTATGGATTTTGAATGTCTTCAATGTTGTGGACTCCATAACCTCTCTGGTCAACCTGTGCCAGTGCTAAATCACCCTCAGAGCAAAAAACTGTTTCCTAGTGAGGGGGCTGGAGCACAAGTCCTAGGACAAGAGGCAGAGGGAGCTGGGGATGTGCAGCCTGGAGAAGAGGAGGCTCAGGGGATACTTACTGATGTCTGCAACTACTTGAAGGGAGGCTGTAGCCAGGTGGGGATTTTTCTCTTCTCCCAGGTAATCAGTGACAGAACAAGAGGACAGTCTCAAGCTGCCCCAGGGTGGGTTTAGGCTGGATGTTACGAAGAAGTTCTTCACAGAATGAGTGATTGGCCAGTGGAATGGGCTGTCTGAAGGGGTGGTGGAGTCCCTGGAGGTGTTTAAAAGGGGATTGGATGAGGCATTTAGTGACATGGTTTATTTAATTAGAAAGTATTAGGTGATAGGTTAGACTTGATGATCTCACAGGTCTTTTCTAACCTGATTAATTCTGATATTCAGAAGAAATCACTTCCAGTGTGTGCCCAGTACCTCTGGTCCTGTCATCAGGCACCACTGAAAAGAGCCTGTGTCCTCTTTGCACTATCCCTTCAAATATATGTGTACTGATGAAATTCTCATAGACTATTCTCTTCTCCCTTATCTTTGAAGCAAATCGCCCCTCATGTTAGTATCATATACCCCAATGTAAGAAAAAAATACTGTCTTTTATGGAGTGTGATTTGTAACAAGGCAAATCAATGCAAGACTTCATTTGTTGGAATGTTACTTCCAATCACAAGAAAAAGGAAGCAAACAAATAAGAAACGACAGCAGTGATTCTTCCCTAGGAATTCAAATTGCTTGCTTTCATCATCTATCAAAACACTTTGTGTTTTGATTGTGTTTTTCTCTCTCAAGGTGAGTTTCATTCCAGTTTAACAAGTTATATTTAAGCAGTCTTTTTGCGCCCCCTAGTGGGCAGTATTATTTTTCCCTAGTAAATAGTGGAAGTCAGCTTTATCCATGTAATAAAGTTTGTCTTACTTGAAGTAAAATAAATGGACATATCTGTGTTCATAAAGAGATTTCCACGTCACACTTGAATCTGATTCTACCTATAAGCCTGGTAACTTTATTGAAGTCTGCAGGATCAGGGGAGACAATAAGCTGCAGGAGAGAGAAAAAACTGCAGGTACTATTTTTTTTCAAACATTAATTTCACTTGAGAGAAAGGAACCTTTTAAGTGTTTGGGTTTTTGTTGTTGTTGGGTTGGTTGGGTTTTTTTTTTTGGTCAGGCTGATGGAAAGAACTTGTCCAACATCAACACAGCTGTAAGAATAAGAACATCTCAATGAAACTGTGGTCTCTTTTCACAGAATCACAGAATTTCAGAATTTCTTAGATTGGAAAAGCCCTTCAAGATCATCAATTCCAATCATTAGTTTCACACTGACAAGTCCTTGGCTTAACCAAATCCCTCAGCACAGCATCTAATCACTAGGAATCACTATGGTTGGAAAGGACCACCAGGATCATCCAGTCCAACCTTCATCCCAGCAGCCTTAATCACTAGACCATAGCCACCACATCTACTCTCCTTTTAAACACCTCCAGGGATGGTGACTCCACCACCTCCCTGGGCAGCCTGTTCCTGTGCCTGACCACCTGCTCAGTAAAGAACTTCCTCCCAACATCCCTGACGCAACTTGAGGCTATTTCCTCTCGTCCAATCATTAGTAATTTGGGAGAAGAGACCAGCTCCAGCCTGGTAGTTGTAGAGGGCAATAAGGTCCTTTCTCAGCCTCCTCTTCTCCAGACTAAAGGAGAAGGGCAGTACCCCAGAGCTGTTCAGAGTGCCATGTGAACACCTGCCCTTTCGTGTCACTGTTTCAGACAACCAAAACACTAAGGATCTCACAACAGGATGCAAGGATATCACTTAAAGCTGCATCAAGGAAAGTTCAGATTGTATATAAGGAAAACATTTTTCATTGAGATGATGGTCAAGCACTGAAATGAACTCCCTGTTAAATCTACATCAGGGAAAGTCCATATTGTATATAAGGAAAAAGTTCTTCATTGAGATGATGGTCAAGCACTGAAATGAGCTCCTTAGGGAAGTGATCAGGGTCTCAGTTCTGTTACTTCTCAAGCAGCATTTGTACAACATTCTTAGATAAATGGTTTAACTTTTAGATTGTCCTTTGTGGAGCCAGGAATTGTATTTAATGGGCTTTGCAGTTGCCTTCCAATTCAGTATATTCTCTGATTCTGAGAGAATCATTCACTTTCAGATCTCATATAAAATCACTAAAAGAAAACACCAAAAGCAAACAAATGAAACACCCCATGTACTTATTGACTTAGCTTTTCCTTTCATTATTTTGTCAAGACAAGTGCTTACTTGCATTCTGTCATGAGTTGATTCTGCTGCTGTGTGCTGTTTTGAGCCTAATTGGAATATTTTAATGAGAGAAATTGAATCATTGATTGTGAAAAGAAAATAATGATGATGTCTGTATCATCCATTGATTTGCTGAGAGAGCTAAAAAGTCAAAACATAAATAATGTTGGGACACTTTCTCTCAGGATGTTGGCCTGTTCATTTGTCTGTCTGGTCTCTGCTGTTCGATCTAATGACTTTCTTCTAACCCCAGCCTGTTCTGGCACCTCACCTCTACCCTTGGCAATTAATGCATAAGCTGTTTATATGTGGGTTTCCGAGACAGAAGGAGGAGGAAACAGAAAGGAGGGGGTTAGCCCTGAGCCCTTCTGGGCAGTTTGCTTTGTCTGGGAGGGAATAGGGATTTCTGTTTTATTTCTAACTTGTATGTAATGGTAAATACTTGTGTATCTTGTATATACATGCTTGTAAATTTTGCAGTGCTGTAAATATAGCTTCATCTTCCTTCCAAACTTCCTTAGTTAGTCTGTGTAATTTCAAGTAGGGGGGAGGTTCCTAACCCATTACATGCTGATATTCATACCATGCTGCTATCATGCCATGTCAGCCAGCTGAACATGAGCCAGCAGTGTGCCAGGTGGCCAAGAAGGCAAACAGCATCCTGGCCTGTATCAGAAATGGTGTGAGCAGCAGGAGTAGGGGGGTGATCATGCCCCTGTACTCAGCACTCTTGAGACCACATCTCGAGTACTGTGTCCAGTTTTGGTCACCACAGTATAGGAGGGACACTGAGGTTTTGGAGCAGGTGCAGAGAGGGGTGACAAGGCTGGTGAGAGGTCTGGAAAACCTGAGCAGTTGAGCAGCTGTGGGAACTGGGTTTGTTTAGTTTGGAGAAGAGGAGGCTGAGAGGGGACCTTATCACCCTCTACAACGACCTAAAAAGAGGTTGTAGTGAGGCTGCAGCTGGTCTCTTCTCTCGAATTACTAACGACAGGACAAGAGGAAATGGCCTCAAGTTGCGTCAGGGGAGGTTTAGGTTGGATGTTGGAAGGAAGTTCTTTACTGAGCAGGTGGTCAGGCACAGGAACAGGCTGCCCAGGGAGGTGGTGGAGTCACCATCCCTGGGGGTGTTTAAAAAAGAGTGGATGTGGTGCTTGAAGTTATGGTCTAGTGATGAAGGATGCTGGGATGGAGGTTGGACTGGATGATGCTGGTGGTCCTTTCCAACCATAGTGATTCCTAGTGATTAGATGTTGTGCTGAGGGCTTTGGTTTAATCAAGGACTTGTCAGTGTGAAACTAATGATTGGACTTAATGAGCTTGAAGGGCTTTTCTAGTCTAAGCAATTCTGAAATTCTGTGATTCTGAGCATCTCAGCTCTTCCTTAAGGCATAGTGGCATATTGGCTGCAAGATTCTCTTTCTTCAATAATTAGTGTTTATTAGTTATTAGTTATAATTTATTAGTTATAGTTATAATTACTGTTTACTAGTTATTAGTTATAATTAGTGTTTACTAGTTATTTCTTAAGTGTTCTAGATTCCCTGTTTATTCCCTTCTGTGTAACACTTTCCATGACCATGCAATAACCTATTATTTATACCTGAAGAAATTATTTTTGTTCCTCTTGATGTCCCTAGCCAGATTCAATTCCAGCCACGTTTCTGCTTTCCTAACTTGAACTCTGGGTGTACAGACAGATGGAATTGTCTAGGATGGTATTGAAAGAGAAGCTACACAGAAACTGTACACAGCATATTCAATTATTTTACAGGTTAAATGGAAGTGTGGTAACATCTGCAATTTTTTGTGCTGACTTTTTTATTAAAGAATAGTTTCAAAAAAGAGCAGTGACATTTTATTTTCTACTCTGATTGTGGGTCTGTTGGTGGTTTTGTTATCATGGTTTGCGATTCAATGTGCTTCCAATCTGCTGAAATTTAATAAGCACAAATAAATTTGTCTTGTTTCCTTTTTATAGAGGGTGAATGCCTATTTTTTAGAATCCTTAAGGTTGTCTATGTCTATGGTTGTCTATGGAAATTAAATAGTCAATGGGAATTAGATCTTTGTGGTCAGTCTTCACAGAGGATATTGATAATACTACAAAACAATTGTTGCACAGTGCTATTCCCTTCAATATTAATTTCAACAGCCTTTGAAAAATCATACTAATTCTAGAGGCCTCAAATCATAGAATCACAGAATCATCATAGAATCACAGAATCATTATAGAATCACAGAATTATTATAGAATCACAGAATCATCATAGAATCAAGCAGGTTGGAAGAGATCTCCAAGATCATCCAGTCCAACCTATCACCCAGACCTGTCCAATCAACTAGACCATGGCACTAAGTGCCTCATCCAGGCTTTTCTTGAACACCTCCAGGGACAGCGACTCCACCACCTCCCTGGGCAGCCCATTCCAATGCCAATCACTCTCTGGGAAGAACTTCCTCCTAACATCCAGCCTAGACCTCCCCCAGCACAACAATTAAGATAAACATGAACCAAAAAGGAACACTAGTGAAGTAGTGATTGTGGCTTGTACACATGTGCAAATAACCCAGGCATTATGGATTATCTTACATTATTATGTATATGTCATGATATCCCACTAAGGTAAAATCATTGTGCTCAGCTCACTTCATCAAGTGCCTGTACACCAATGCACACAGTGTGAGGAATAAACAGGAGTGAGTTATCCATGTCTATTCAATTATGATTTGGTGTCAGTCACAGAGATGTGGTGAGACAGCTGACATAATTGGAATATGGTCCTGGATAGCTAAGTCCTTTTTAGGAAGGACAGGTCAACAAAGTGAGGTGAAATAAGTGCTCTAGTGCCCTGAGTGTATAAATTTCCAACCTGTGCATTTTTGAACCTGGTGAATAAGTTTTCTGGTGAGTTTTAATGTCAATAATCAGTTTTCATGGTTATTAACAATCATTGCCTGGATATCAAAATTAATACAGGTTATTAATTTTGCTTATTCCCTCACATAAGGATAAAATGCATTTATTGCTTCTGTTTTGATTTGTATTATTAATCCTCTTTTTAGGTATAAGTCTTAATCTTTGTGTCCTGATATGAAATTTAAAATAACCACTGTCAAAATTATTGTATATCAATGTTATGCAACCAAAAATTTAGTTAAAAAAAAAAATCTAACTTTCCATTTCTTTTAGGTTTCTCTTTTTGTACAGGTACTGAAAAAGAACAAGTAATTATTCATAGCCTTGACTAAGAAACAGATAAAGAGGCTGATGAAAGCACCTACTGATCAGATAAATGCGCTAAGTTCTAGATGTAGTAATTTAGTCGGTGACAACACATTTTTCATTACACTGGGATCAGTGTTTTCATCTCAAATAGACAAAATCTCTTCTTTTTCACAGACTTCAGGAAAAGTAAAGGTCTATGATGAATGAACCAGTAAATGGGTACATATATCTGACAACACGAATCCATCTCTTCATTTCTTTGTGGAGAGATCCTTTGCAGGTCAGTAGTTCAAGTTCACACTGCCATGCAATACAGCTGTACTGGCTTTTTTAAACAGGGAATTTCTACTTTACTTTTTTCAAACCATACTTGCAGGCTGCTTTGCTCTACAGAAGACCTTGGGTTCTGTATCCTAGTTGGAGGAAATGAATTAAAATATCTTAGACACCTCATGTGGTCTACTATAAACTTGTGATGCCTATTTTTTTGATAAATGTGGTGGAAGGTCCAAATTATGCCTAGAACACATATCCATCACATGCCCTAAACACCACCCCTCATA
Organism: Tricholaema leucomelas; assembly: GCA_013400475.1. Lineage (NCBI taxonomy): Eukaryota > Metazoa > Chordata > Aves > Piciformes > Lybiidae > Tricholaema lacrymosa > Tricholaema leucomelas. The sequence goes on from WAAF01000950.1 coordinate 19,464, forward strand.
CCCCTTTTGCCCCCCTCCACCTGCCCCCTCTACCACATGGCTGCCACAGCATCACAGTCGCACCGTATCACCAAGCTTGCAAGAGACCTCATAGATCATCAAGTCCAACCCTTCACCACAGAGCTCAAGGCTAGACCATGGCACCAAGTGCCACGTCCAATCCTGCCTTGAACAGCTCCAGGGATGGCGCCTCCACCACCTCCCTGGGCAGCCCATTCCAGTGTCCAATGACTCTCTCAGGGAAGAACTTTCTCCTCACCTCGAGCCTAAACTTCCCCTGGCGCAGCCTGAGGCTGTGTCCTCTTGTTCTGGTGCTGGCTGCCTGAGAGAAGAGAGCAACCTCCTCCTGGCTACACTATATGTATTTTCCTATTTCACTATATATATTTTCCTGGTTATGCTTTTGGAGAGTAAATATTGAGACTTTTGACCAGTGAGTAACCTAACTCTCTTTACTCAACTTTGTAAAAGTTTATGCTTGACCTTTCAGTGGCAGTTTGTGCTGCAAGGCTCTCCAGTTATAAATGTTTCTAAAGATTTTTCCTAAACCATTTAATTTGACTGTATAGATACATTCTGCAAAACAGTTTCACCAACCGCATCACAGAATCCTTCTCTGTTAATTGTAAATAAGTTTGGGAAGTTTTCTTGGTATAATTAATAAACTATTTAGTATTTTTTTCCATTGGCCTCATTACAATTCACTCCTAACCCAGATTCAAACCCCTCCTTAACAATAAATTAATGACTTTTCTTGCTAAATCTACATTGATAAATAAGGCAGTCCAGAAAATGAGCTTGAGCACTGCATCCTCCTCATCTTGTGGTGGAAAGTCCAAATTATACCTAGAATACATATCCATCACATGCCCTAAACACCTGTCTGGATACCCACCCTGGCCCCTCTTCCTGTTTCTTCCTCCTGGGTGGAAGAAGAGGGAAAGTAGACAAAAGCTTTGTTACCTCTCAGTCTATCACAGACACCATATTTGGCCTTGTTTTGCAGCTTGCTTTGTTTGTGATAAACACAGGTCAGGATCCTAGGCCTGAGCATCTGCCTTCTGTGGAGAAATAACTCAGGACTGGTTCTAGGGCTGCTTTTACCTGTTGCTATTGGTCAAAGATGGTCATCAAAACCCTGGCAAACTGCTTGTTTGCTGCTGCTGTTGTTTTGTTCACTACCTGTTTGTCTTAGGTGCCTCTGTGTGCCACCACACTTTGCATTGTGCGTAACTGGGGACTTGCCTACCACTGGCAGCCCTGACTCTGCCTGATCGAGCCAAGGGAATGAAAACGGTTTGCCCGTAGGCTGGGATACAGCTACCCGCTTGAGCTCAGCCGAACCCAAGAATAGGAAACGACCTAGCAATGGCCTAGAAACAACTTGTGACACCAAGACCTGTTGGCCCTCTCCGGCCCACCACTCTGGCCTGACACACCAGCCCGAGGGTGGACTCCTGGCTATACACAGCACTCAATAGGACTGCTCCAGCTGGCAAACCTGGACCCTGCTTTGCCCAGGTGGCTGACCACTCTGACGACTTCCTGAGAGCCATGGAAGACTTGTCTCGTGTCCATGGGCCTTCCCAGATGACGTGCTCAAACTGGACTGAACAAGCAGCAAAACCCTATCACACCATTACCACCACAAAGAGAAAGTCCACCCTGTGGCTGCGTCTATCTTTTTCCCGTTTATGCTTTTGGATCACAAATATTGAGACTCTTAACCAGTGAGTAACCTAACTCTCCTGACTCAAGTTTGTGAAAAGTTATGCTTAACCTTTAAGCAGCAGTTTGTGCTGCAAAACTCTCCAGTTATAAACATTTTCTAAAGCCCTTTCCTAAATCATTTAATCTGACTTCATAGATACATTCTGCAAAAACAGTTTTACCAAGCGCAGCATAGAATCCATCTGCGTTCATTGTGAATAAGTTTGGGGACATTTCCTTTGTATAATTAATAAGTTATTTAATAATATTTACATTGACCTCATTACAATTCACTGCTAACCCAGATTCAAACTCCTCCTTAAGACATCAATAAGTGTAATTATTTATTACCTTTCGGACTCCATTCTCAAACCAAACCAAACCAAACCAAAATTCTATAGTATTGTAAGAGTTCTGCTGACTCTAATGAGAGCATAGAAAACTTGATCATAGGCAGACAGTTGAAATCAATGAATCAGGGAATACTTAAGTGTTATTGTTATGCAGCATTTGAGATTTGTTACAATATCCTATGGTATCCTACATGCTTAAAAGATCACAAGTGTCTTGTAGTTACTGTACCATGTACATTATAGGTATTTTTTGCACTGTAAGGTCTTGTAGGTCTTTATTTCTGTTCAGGTAAGTCCACCACAAACCAGAAACACCATACAGTCATAACTGCATATCAGGAGGTGACAGGACTAGGGGGAATGGAGCAAAGCTGGAGATGAGTAGGTTCAGACTGGATGTGAGGAGGAAGTTGTTCAGTATAAGAGTGGTGAGAGCCTAGACTGGGTTGCCCAGGGAGGTGGTTGAGGTCCCATCCCTGGAGGTGTTTAAGGCCAGGCTGGATGAGGCTGTGGGCAGCCTGCACTAGGCTAGGGTGTCCCTGCCCATGGCAGGGGCGTTGGAACTAGATGATCCTTGTGGTCCCTTTCAACCCTGACTGATTCCTTGATTCTGTGATTCTGTCAACTGCTGTTATCCACTAACCCAGAGGCAGTGTATGCAGTGTGACTATTAAAAACAAAATTTAAAAGGATATGCATACAAATCTTGTTAACACAGTGTCAGGAGTTTATTTTCCTACGAATGAAGAAAGCTTCCAAATTTTAAGACTCATCTTCTTTGCATTCTGCTCTTTGAAAAGGATCTCACAAATAGGCTAAATCACAAATTTCTGAAGTACATATTGCTATGTACTTATTATTATACTATACTATACTATATTTCACTATACTATTCTATATTATATCACATGATATATATTACTATATTATATAATGTTGTGTTGCTATATATTATATATAATGCTATATATAGTGTATT